>JBAKBP010020241.1:0-43009 GCA_037953745.1 Lithodes maja
CTATCACACACTCTCTCTCTCTCACCTTAGTACATGTAGAATAATAGTAGAAGTAACAATCGTTGTTCCTCTTGACCGACGACCCTCCTCTATCACACACACTCTCTCTCTCTCTCTCACCTTAGTACATGTAGAATAATAGTCGAAGTAACAATCGTTGTTCCTCTTGACCGACGACCCTCCTCTATCACACACACTCTCTCTCTCTCACCTTAGTACATGTAGAATAATAGTAGAAGTAACAATCGTTGTTCCTCTTGACCGACGACCCTCCTCTATCACACACACTCTCTCTCTCACCTTAGTACATGTAGAATAATAGTAGAAGTAACAATCGTTGTTCCTCTTGACCGACGACCCTCCTCTATCACACACACACACACACACACACTCTCTCTCTCTCTCTCTCTCTCTCTCTCTCTCTCTCTCTCTCTCTCTCTCTCTCTCTCACCTTAGTACATGTAGAATAATAGTAGAAGTAACAATCGTTGTTCCTCTTGTCCGACGAACCTCCGCCACTATTCACAATCTCCATCACCTGCCGATCACAACACAATATTAATGTCTGTCAGATGTTGAAGTATTGTGGACAGTTCATCTAAACCTTCCGTACCGACGACATCTTTATAATTTTATTACTAGTTAAATGTAGGCGATTATGTTCAGTTTAAGAAAGATCGGTGGTAGTACAAATGGTTAAGTGAGATAGTTAGAAGCCTGTTAACCCTTCAGACCCGGAAGGGCTCTTAACCTAACAAGTGCGCATGGGGGTAATTGAAAACGTCCCCCTGTGCTGACGTATTTGAGGTGTTTCCGTCACTAAAATATTCATTGTACCATTAATAGCATTAATAATTATCCATATGCGCCTATTATGGGTTGATTATAAAGGTATTAACCTGAAACAACAATAAAACGAGTGAAAACAGCGTTTGGATGGTCAAAATCGGAGATATAGCCCGCGAGTTGTATAATGTATGGGTGAGGCAAACTGCTTTCCCGCCAATTTCCCCCAAGGCCACTGAGACACAGTCGATCGATACTCTCTCTCTCTCTCTTGCACTCGCTTGCCATCAGTGATGACAACACCCTGCTTGCAACTCGCTAATGTTAGCACGAAAATATACCTCAGAATAAGGGAATAATAGGGAAAATAGGTGATAACTGAAGGAGAGGAGGAAAGTGGGGAAGGAGGGGAGGTAGAGGACTGATATTTTGCATGGCCCAGGGGCCAAAAAAAAATAAAAAAATAAAAATAATGTTTTTTGTTTTTTTCGATGTCAAAAGTTGATTTTTTATTTTACTTACTCTCAAGAGTCTTCCCGCAGTCCGCCGGGGGAACTCTTAAGAGTCTCCCCGCAGCTCCCGGGTTAATAACCCTGATGGTAACAAAGGCTTTAAAGTATCCCCAATAGGCTCAACACAGCTAACTCAAAGACAACTGCAGAGGTTGAAGTAACTAAACTAAAGGTTTATAAATACCCCTGATGGTAACAAAGGCTTTAAAGTATCCCCAAGAGGCTCAACACAGCTAACTCAAAGACAACTGCAGAGGTTGAAGTAACTAAACTAAAGGTTTATAAATACCCCTGATGGTAACAAAGGTTTTAAAGTATCCCTAATAGGCTCAACACAGCTAACTCAAAGACAACTGCAGAGGTTGAAGTAACTAAACTAAAGGTTTATAAATACCCCTGATGGTAACAAAGGCTTTAAAGTACAATATCCCCAATAGGCTCAAAATTGCGACATACTGTATGTCGGAGAGGGTTAATACCGGGTTTTCAGGATCGTAACCCAATCGTAAATCGAGGGAGACCTGCAGGCCTAATAAAGTCTAAACTAACGGACCTAGACTTAGTTTTTACCTGTGGGAACGTTCGCGTCTAATTTGACCGACTTTCTTCTTACAGTTTCTTACAGTAGATCCTCTGGAAAAAGGCAACTAGGCCTGTGTATCCAGCTCAGTGCCAGTACTTGCACTGCTGCGGTCGTTCACGGTGTTGGCGGCGGCGGCAACAGACGCAACATTTTTACTATTCTGTATTTTTGCTTTATAATCAAACTTCAAATCTTGTCTTCCCCATGCTTTATCAAGATTACTTTCAAACTTCCTTATTGATTCGGAATCGACTACATACTGGGGCAGTGCGTTCCACTCATTTACCACTCTATCACAAAATGAGTTCTTTGCCTTCTCAAGCCTATTTCTTTCTTTGTAAATTTTCTTAGAGTGTCCTCTCATTCTTGTTCCCTCCCGCATCAAGAAGATACCTTCACACACATCCTCATCGTACTTTCCTGACACTATCTTAAAAGTCTCTATCATATCCCCTCTCTTTCTCCTATATGCCAGTGTCGGAAGCCCCAGTGTCCTCAACCTCTGCTCATAGCCCGCGTTCATCAACGTTGGTACTACCTTGCTAGCTCTCCTCTGCACTTTCTCCACTGCTTCTATATCCTTTACCATATATGGAGCCCACATGAATAATTTTAAGGTGGGATGGGCCGGTTTTCTGGACCACCTTCTCCCTCATGTTTAGCCCCATTAGTTTTCAGATGTTAAGATGTTTGCCCCATTAGTTAGTCGATTTTAAGACCTTTCACCCAATTTATTCATCAATACAGTATTTAGACCTTTCGTGCTATTTAGGTGTCGATTCTTTCCCTGGCGAACGATAGTGAGCCTGTAATGTTGGAAGAACCGGCCTTTGGCCGGAAATTTTTTCTACCAAAAAATGTATAATTTAATCTAGAAGGGGGATCTAATGGATGTTTTTTAAATTTGGTGGAGG
The DNA here is from genome assembly GCA_037953745.1 of Lithodes maja. NCBI lineage: Eukaryota > Metazoa > Arthropoda > Malacostraca > Decapoda > Lithodidae > Lithodes > Lithodes maja. Next base: position 2,796 of record JBAKBP010020241.1, read on the forward strand.
TCTAGGGAGGAAACTAGAAAAATAATTAATACATGCAAAAATCGCCCAAAAAGTGAACCATCCCCCCTTAACCCTTCCAGCCCGGGTGTCATTGTGCAAGGACACCGCGGCAGATGGGCAGGAACCCGGGTGTCCTTACCTGGTCAGTAAGCTTGAAAGCCTATTCAGCTTGGTCTGAATGCTGTGCGTCCGACGCATGTAAACAAAGCCGATCGTTGCGTCACCGCACCTCCGAAAACAATAAGGAGACGTCGGATCAATGTTATTGTTGTGACGTCAGACGAAATTAGTGTCTGAAAAGCTCCGATATTGTCAAATTCGCGGAAAAATTTGCTCCACTGAAATCGTCATCACAACTGAACCAGTTGACTTAGAGAGCTGTACTCAACGCCAGTCTACAGATTGAAAACCGCACTACGTTTATAGATGAGTGGGAAATTTCTAGCAGTTAAAATAAACTAAAATACGGTAGCTTAGGCCTAGAAGTTTTCGGCCAGATCGCCCGGATACGACCTCCGTCCTTTGGAGGACCAGCCCGGGCCACGAGGGTTAAGGGGATACGGTACTGCTTGGTGTTTGGTAGATATATTTATATATTAATTTATTTTGTAGTTTCCTTGCTAGACCCCTATCAGCTTAGAAAAACACCCCTAGAACCCCTTTCAAGATAAATTTGTAAATTTTTCGACAGAAAAATGTTCCGGCCAAAGGCAGGTTCTTTCTAAAAATTAGAGGCTCGCTTATTGCTCGCCAGGATAAAATCGACACCAAAAGGGCACGAAAAGTATATTGACGGAGAAATGGGACGAAAGGTCTCAAAATCGCTAAACTAACGGAACGAGCGTCTTAAAGCCTCAAAACTAATATGTTAAACATGAGGGAGAAGGGGGTCCAGAAAAAGCCAGTACTGTACTTCCCCCTTAATAATCTTAAGGGATAAGGTTTATTATTTGGTATATTTATATTTATTTATATATTTTTAATTTCCTGGCTTGACCTCAATCAAACTTTAAAAAATATACCGGTACCCTAGATCCCCTTCATGATAAATTTGTATATTTTTTAGTAGAAAAATTATGGTTCCTCCTAAAACTACCGGCTCGCTATAGCTCACCAGGAAAAAATTGACACATAACTGGCACGAAAGGTCCTATCTATCTATCTATTGCCTGACGCCGTGATCCCCGAAGGGGTGGCCACGAACGAACCGCCCCCATGCACCTCTGTCCCCAGTCAGTCGACGCCCCTCCCCCCAACCAGCACCGCCTTCATTCATGTAGTTCCTCACTCCATCCTTCCACCTCATATTCGGTCTACCTCTCCCCCTCTGTCCCTCCACCTCGCTCTCGTACACCCTCTTAGTCATTCTCTCGCTTTCCATACGTTCCATATGGCCGAACCATCTCAAGTTGTTCCTTTTCACACTTTCCAGCACATCTACCTCCACACCACACCTCCTTCTTACTTCCTCATTAGTCTGTCTTTCCCTCCATGTAATTCCGCACGCACTCCTTAAGTAATTCATTTCCACTGCTCTCACTCTTGGTCTGAGTCTCTCAACCAACGTCCATGCTTCGCTTCCGTAAGTCAGTGTCGGGATTACCACACTGTCATGCAAGGACTTCTTCACTTCCATACTGACCACCCTATTTCTTGTTACTGCTTTTAGCGTTCCTGCAACCCTCTTCCCCTGTTGTACCCTCTCCCGCACCTCTTCATCCATAGTCCCATCTTTACTCAACACACTGCCCAGATACTTAAAAGAGTTGACGATCTCCATAGCCTGACCGTTCAGCTTCACCTCACACTCTGTGACTTCACCCCTTTCGAAGACCATAACCTTGCTCTTCCCCGTATTTACCTTCAAATTCCGTTTTTCGCACACTGTTCCAAACTCATTTACCAGACCCTGCAACTCCCATTCATTATCACTCATCAGAACTGTATCATCCGCAAACAGCAGTATAGGTAGCTTCCACTCAATTCCCTCCCTTTTCAGCGATACACCAACATCCACTGCTCTTGATAGTATTTCTTTCATAACTCCATCCATATATACAGTAAACAACCACGGGGACATCACACACCCCTGTTTCAAACCAACATTCAGGTCAAAGAACTCGCTCTGCTCACTCTCCACACGTACTGCCGCCTTTGCACCCTCATACATGCTCTTCACTGCTTTCAGCAACTTGCCCTCTACTCCGTATATTCTAAGTACTTTCCACAAACCTTCTCTATCCACTCTGTCATAGGCCTTCTCCAAGTCCATAAAGGCAACATACACCTTTTGTTTCTTCTCCAGATACTTCTCCACAACACAATTCAGGGTAAAAATCTGATCTACACATCCTCTTCCCTTCCTAAAGCCTCCCTGCTCGTCGCCTATCCATTTCTCCGTTCTCACTCTCACTCTCTCAATCACTACCCTACTGTATACCTTCCCTACTACGCTTAGAAGACATATTCCTCGGTGGTTACCACACACTCCTCTTTCCCCTTTGCCCTTATATAGGGGGACTATTATGCCAGTCTTCCAGTCATCGGGTGCACTCCCCTTCTCCCATGCTAGTTTGCACATTTTCCATACCCATTCTATCACTATCTCACCACCATACCTCAACATTTCCCCACACACTCCATCTGTTCCTGGTGCTTTCCCCAACTTCACTCTTTTCATGGCTTCCCACACTTCTGACCTCCTGATCCCCACCTCCTCCTCCACTACTTCTCTTCTTCTCCCTCCCATACCATATCCAGCTATGTTTGCTGGCTCTTCATTCCTTTCATTTAGCAACTCACTGAAGTACTCCCTCCATCTTTCGACTCTCTCTTGCTTCTCGGCTAGCATTCTCCCATTCTTATCTTTCACACCCTTACTGTTTCCCTTGCTACCTTCCCTAACTTTCTTGACTTCTTTCCAGAACAGTTTCTTACTCTCCCTCCATTTTACACTCAGATTCCTTCCAAATTCCTCATCTACTCTTCTCTTACTTTCCTTCACTACTCTCTTCACCACCCTCTTACTCTCCACGTACCTCGCTCGTTTCTGACTCTCGGAATCTTCATTCCCTCTACTACCCAACCACTCTCTATATGCTTTCTTCTTTTCTTCCACAGCTATTCTTACCTCTTCTGTCCACCATGCTGTACCTTTCACTCCCCTTCCTCTTCTCCTCACTCCACACACCTCCTCACATGCTGCACAGATCTCATCCTTAAACACCTTGCTCATCTCCTCCACTTCCTCCATAACTTCCAGGTCGAACCCACCTAGTCGTCTTTCCACTGCTCTCCTGTACTCCTCCCTGACTTCCTCCTCCTGCAACCTCTCCACCCTCCTCACCATTCCACCCTCCTCTCGCCTCCCTCCCGCTCTCCTCACCCACTTCTTTTGTATCCTAACCTTAGCTACCACTACATAATGATCAGACAGACCCCCTCCAATACCCCTATACACCCTAGCATCCATCACAGATTTCTTCATTCGTTCATCCACACATACATAATCAATCAATGACTTTCGTTCCACCACTGTCTTATCCTTCATTGTCAACATCCGTTTCCACGTGTACCTGTGGATCATTCTGTGTTGGAAGAAGGTGTTGGCTATCCACAGCCTCCTCCCCACACATACGTCCACAAGTGCACTACCATTCCCATTCACCTCTGATGGTACCCCCCACCCTCCCACCACTCCCTCAACTTTCCTATCACCCACCTTACCATTCATATCCCCAATCAGAAATATTCTTTCGTTCTTGTCAAACTTCTCCAGGCACGCCTCCACATTCATCCAGAACTCCTCTTTCTTTCTTTCCAGTATATCCTCTGTCGGGGCATACACGCATACAATCACCCACGTTTGTATTCCTACTTTCATTCTCACCCACACAATCCTTGAACCCACAGACCCATACTCTCTTACACATTCCTTCCATTTGCTACTTACAAACAAACATGCACCTTCTCTCGCTATTCCTTCACTCACTCCAGCACACACACCTATTCCACACTCCCACTCTCTCACATCTGAACCTTTCCATTTGGTCTCTGTCATTCCACATACATCCAGCCTGGCATTCACTAACACTTCCAGAACCTCTCTCTCTTTTGTGCCATCATTCATGCCACTAACATTCCATGTCGCCATTCTCAGAATGTCCGAAGGCATGTCCTTAGTCGGTCGTGGTTCGTCAACGTTGGTTCCGTCCGCATCCGAGGCTGTTCGTTCGTTTTTTTTTGCTTAGATATTTTTTCCGGGTGGGGGTCGCAAGCCCACCGACCCAACCTCTTTAGTCGCCTCTTACGACACGCAGAAGGCACGTGAGGCATATTCTATTCCCTAACCCCCAGGGGGTTAATATTGACAAAAGAAATAGAGTGAAAGGTCTTAAAATTGCCAAACATATGGGCCGTATGTCTTAATATCTCAAAACTACTGACGCATGGACAGAAAGGGACCATGTTAGGTTAATGACAATATTGTCGTTGGAAGTGCCAGTGTGACCATATGACACGTCCGCCTCGAGTCGGCAAGGCTGCACTCGCGGCGGACGTGTCACATGACACTGGCACTGGTGATGACAATATTGGGTAAGGATGTAGTATTCGGGCGCACTGCCAGCCTAATTTACACTACTCGGCACGCTCGCAATAATTTTCCCCTCTACAGTATTTTCACTGCCGTGGGATACAATAATCGGTTGAGTGGGGGCAAAGCCCCCCCCCCCATGTCTTATTGTCATCATCATATAATTATATTGCCATGCCAGCAGGGGGCATATAAAACAAAAATAGCCGTCAAAATAAGACGGAACTTAACCGCGAGCGCACGACTAATGTAAACATGACGACTGTACGTCCGGATACTACATCCTTCCCCTATATTGTCATTAACCTAACCAGACAACCTTACCTAACATGGGGGCCTAGTGGGCCTACTCCCGCTGGTCTTAAAAAAGGTAGATGTCACAAACTCACAATACAGTACTAAACATGTGGTGATGGGCTGGTCTATTAGAGTGAGAACTGAGCGATCTCTGCCATACCCATAGCTTACTCTGACTGTTCCTTTTAATTATATATTTTCTATATCTCAAGTGACGACGTCTCTTCCGTGGATTGACCTCCCAATCTGCCAACCTAGCATCACATTTTTCCTTTGCCCCTCAACTTTCTCTTCATAATTGCTGAGGGGAACAGGGCCCTGGGTGGGTCTTTGGTTTCCCGGGCGTTTCCACCCTCCTCAGCTCCCCGCCATGGAGTGGCTTCGGTCACCCAGGCTTTATTGTGGTAGGCAGGGAGGGTTGTTGTTGTTGTTGTTGTTGTTCCCTAAGCTGCCTGGCCGAACAGCCCCGAGTCCCTGAGGAAGGCCACGGCCACGATCGGGCTTTCCCACAGAGCTCTCATTGAGTGAAGGTTGTGTTGTTGGCGTAAGTGGTTGTGTGAAATGCAGTCTTCTATGATGTGTTTAATGGTATGGGGTGCTGTGTTACATCCCGGGCAGGCGTCGACAACGGAGTCATCCAGTCTCTTCTGATAGCTCAGGAGAGCTGGATGGTGTCCGCATCTCAGCCTGGCCAGGTGGACTCTGTCCTCGCGAGGGAGGGAGGATTCGGAAGGATGGATTTCGGGAGGTCGTGCATGCAGCTGCGTGTTGTCTGTGAGTGAGTGGATGGATTGGCGAGAGATATGAGTATGGATGTGCTTCTGGAAGTTGGTTCGGGGTGGGCAGGGAGGGAGAGAGGACAATAATTGTGTGTGATACCGTGTGCTGGGTGTTGTTTTGATATTTCTTGGTGTCTGTGGATGTGTTGCCATGTAGTTTAGTGGGTGGTCTTGGTTCGTGGAGGCTGCTGCCAGGAATTGAGTGCCTCTCATGTCCAGATGGTCTTTGACTTTGAGGATTTTGGTTTCTTGATGTAGATGATCTGTGGGTGCAGTAGCTGTGCAGCCTGTAATGATCTTCAGGGCTTTGTTTTGAATCGTCTGTAAGGTCTTATGATGTGTTTCAGCTAGGTTAGAAGCCCAGGCTGGGCTTGCGTATTCCATTACTGATCTTATGTATTGTTTATATACTGTGGTGGTAGTTTCTTTGTTGTGTCCAAATTTTGTGTGAGCAAGGCAGGGAGGGTTATGTGGGGGCACTCAGTTATTGCCTTGGCCTTGCCCGGCGCCTTGGGGCTGTTCGGCCAGGCAGCCTGGGCAACAACAACAACAACAACAGTACTAAAACAAATACTGCAGGAGAATGAAAATCGCACTCGAAACTGCCGCACACCGTAAGGAAGCGGAGAGTTACTGCTATTATTTTGGTACCAGTACCACAATGTATTATTCAAGTAAAATTCACGGCGATTGGCATGCTCTGGATCACTACCGTTACGTTCACTTCTAATTTGAACGCTTTTGGGATGAGACCACCTCCAGCTGGCCGTGGAATAGGCTAATTTGACGCGTATTTAAAAGGTCATGATCGAGAACATAAATATATCGCCGCTAAAGCTTGCTAAAAATTTAAGGGAACTTAGGGAAGGATGTAGTATCCGGGCCATATTTACATAGGTCATGCCGCTTGCGGTTTAGTTCCCGTCAATTTTTTCTGTTATTTGCCCCCTGCTGGCAATATATACTGTAGGCTATAATGATGACAATAAGTCATGGGGGGGGGGGAAGGGCCCTCAACTTATTATTGTATCCCATGGCAGTTAAAATAGACGGGAACATTCAACATAATTGCGAACGTGCACATAGTGTAAACAAGGCGGGCGGTACACCCGAAGGTTGAATTTTATTGTAGGGGCGCGCACTTTACAGTTACCACCAGACTTATTAGAAATTTATTTTAGGTTTCCACGCATCATTCAACAACCTACATGTTCTTTTTCCAGAGGGTCTACTGTAAGATTTTCTGGTCTGGTAATAGAAACGATTAAATGTTTTTAATGTGGTTATCGACGAGAATAGAACAGCGCGTGTGAGCCGAAAATCGGGAGTCTACCGCCTCTTCCGATCGTCGGTTTGTTGACATGACGCTTGGCGTTAGTTACGTTTGCGGTTGTTTTTTTGCCCCCTGCTGGCAATATATATGATGATGACAATACAGTAAGTCTATGGGGGGTAAGGGGAGGCAAAGCCCGCCCTCAACACATATTGTATATTTTCTCATGGCCTAAATATTAATTGAACCGCCAATATGGGAAATAAGTTAGGAAGGATGTAGTGTCCGGAAGTACGGTTGTCATGTTTAAATAGGCCGATCACTGCAGTTATTTTTTTTTTTGGTTATTTGCCCTCTTCTGTCAATATATATGATGATGGGGGGGTGATACATATTATACATATACAGTACTATTATTGTTAATGTACTATTGTTAATGTCTTGTCATGTTGCAAATTTGATTTTAAATTAATATTTTGACACTTAACATGTAGTTTCTTTATTCATTCAGAGTTTAGTAAAATTTACCAGAACATCCCGGACTTCCCAAATTTGACTAATTCCTTGAAAGTGACGATAGTGCGTTGTTATGTGTGCGATTAGTTTGCTTGGGAAACAGATTAACTTGCTCATGTAGTAGTGTACACCCTATGTGGTGGATTGTGTTCTTTTATTTCATAGATTTCATTTTAGTAAGCGTTGTTTCCACATAGCGATTTTGATAATTTAATTTGACTTTATATTGTCCTTGTCCCAATTTTGGTTTGTTTAGTTTGCAAGTTTTACATTTTAATTACATATTATTATTGTATACAACGGCAGTCAAAATAGACAGGAACATGATGGCAAGCATCCGCCGCCGCTCCATGTAGTGTAAACAAGGCGGGCAGTATGCCCCATGCTTGCCAATAAGTTATATGCACAAAGTACGGGTAGAATGTAGAATTCGGGCGTACCGCCAGCCTTGTTTACACTACGCGGAGTGGCGTCGGACGCTTGCCATCATGTTCCCGTCTATTTTGACTGCCTTTGGATACAATATGTTGAGGGGGGGCTTTGTCCCCCCTCACCCCCCCCCCCTACATATTGTCATCATATATACAGTCAACACTCGAATGTGCGGACTAATATGGGGGGGGGGGGAACCCATGTCCGCACAATGAAAAAGTCCGGACATGGGAAATAGAGTAAATATGCGGTATGATGTTTTCTAACCTTAAAACTGTATCTAATGACAGGTACATGCACATGGCTGCAGCATCAACACAATATGAGGCAGCATAATGTTTCAGCTTGTCTTTGGCTTTCCTCATGTCTGATACAGTCTGTTTCTTTATCCCATACTCATCACATATCTTCTTCGCAGAGCATCCCTTTTCTAATTTGCGTAGCACCTCAAGCTTCTGCTGAACGTTAAGGGTCACGCACTTGGTCTTGGGAGAGTTGTTGAAGCACTAAAGCACTGATTATTCATGGGTATGAGCGGAATGCCGTTAGTAAACAAACTGAACTTTTCGGCGGGAAATTGCCTGCCCGCGTCACCGCCGGACCCGCCATCTACCGGACAACTTTAAAATTAACAGTCTTTTGCCCGATTTGTCCAGACTTTTGGGTGCTTGTCCTATATCGGCTGTTGGGGGAAGGATGTACTGTAGTTACCGGGTGTACCACTACCGACATACAACATAAATCATCTATAAATACTTATAAATCTATAATACTAGGTTAGGTTAGGTTAGGTTGTTTGGTTAGGGTAATGTATTTTTGTATCCAAAGGCAGTCAAAATAGACGGGAACATGATGGTGAGCGTCCGCGTAGTGTAAACAAGACGGGCAGTACACCCGGTACCTACATTCTTGCCGCTGTTGGGTCCGGACAAAACGAAGTCTGGGCAACTGGGGTCCGCCCATGCGAGGGTCGACTGTACAGTATTGCCACCAGGGGGCAAATAACCGAAAAAACCCGCTGTCAAAATAGACGCGAAGTTAACCGCGGCGATCGCCCTATTTAAACATGACGACCGTACGCCCGAAAACTACATCCATCCCCAAAGTACTAACCTCAAGTACTGTACAATGGAAACAAAACGATCGACGTTACTCCCGCGAACGCAACTTTTCCACCAAGTTATCTTTATATTCCGTCTAATATACCGGTAATTAATATTAGAGTTCCTTTTTGGGTGTTTCATATACCAGAAAAGGGTGTAGCTTGGTGTTGGATGCGTGGAAACCTAAAATAAATCTCTAATAAGTCCATGGTGGGCCGGTGACACCTGTAAAGTGCGCGCCCTTACAGTAAAATCGCACACACCCGAATACTATTATACTACATCCTTGCCAAATTTAACTCTATGGTTTAGGCTATATCCAGTTTTACACAAGGTCGAAGCCATGATCTATTATTTAAGTTTATATAGCCTATTCGTTATATCATTTACCGGTACCTGTACTTCATTGGCATGTACAGTATGTCCAAACCGTCGGTAATTCATTATAATATACCGGCACTCCCTAAATCACTAACAAAACATTGGGAAGTATAGTATCAGGGTGTGCGGTTGTCATTTTGGGAACCGGAAGGTTCGCCCACCCAACAGAACATTGACAAACGAGCGAACGGGATATAATTCAACTACGTGTACTGTATTTCTAAACACTACTTAGTGTATAATATGTATGACATTGCTAAAATATAACGGCATGTGTGCTTGTTTTTGTGCGTCTTGTGTATAGCCTAATTGTTCGATTTTTGGTTTGTTTGCAAGGTTTAACCCCTCAGACCCGGTAGGGCTTTGAGGCACCCATAACAAACGCGGCCCGCGGAACCCGGTAGGTAGGGCTCTGAGGCACTGGCAGCTTGAAAGCCTGTAAGCTCGTTTTGAAAGGCGTCCGTCCGACGCATGTAAACAACAGCCGGTTGGACCGACGCCGCGCATATCCGACCACAAGAAGGAGAGGCGTCGCTTGTTTTTGTGTGGCTGTGTGTTATTGTTTAGTATTGAAAAAGTGGCTGATATGGCTGACATCGCCACAAAGTTATCTCCACGGAAATTGTCATCACAAATGAACCAGTTGACTTAGAGAGCTCTACTCAACGCCATTCTACAGGTACGAAACACATCTACGCTTGGGGATGCGCGGGAATGCGGAAGCAGTCAAAATAACAAAGATACGGTAGCCTAGGCGTAGACGTTTTTCGGCCAAAACCCCTGGGTTTCGGGGAATATTTATAGAATGCGTAGCCGGTCCCAAAGGGTTAAGGTAGGCTATGAGTGAAGCTACATGTTAGTGGTGTTCTAGTAATTTGATTTTAATTGAACTTCCCGTGTGTGTGCTTGTTTTTGTGCGGCTGTGTATTGTTCTATTTTTGGTTTGTTTGCAAGGTTTATAGTATGAATGAAGCATATATGTTCGGGGTTTTGAGGGTTCTAGTCAATTACATAATTTACATTTTTGGTTTAATTGCCTTATGTCTGGAAAGTCCCAAGAGGATTATTATATAAGTGTTCTACAAGCAATCCTCAGCTATTTACCTATGACTGCCGTTCAAGTTATAGTCATGGATTTTGAGGTCGCCATGTGGCAGGCTGTCCGTACTCTCCTTCCATTAACCCGTGGAGCCCCGGCTAGTTTTGTAATGTTTGCGCACCAGAACCCGGCCGGTTTTCAAAAAATGGTTTTATTCCAGAAACAATAGCGAATGGGTTAGGAATGAAGGAAAAACCACGAAAAACCGCTCAAAAAGCTTAAAAAATGGTCCTACAGAGCCCCCGAAAACGGATTTTATAAGAGTAAAAAATTGAAGGCAATTATCCCAAAAAACCAGGTTATTGCGCGCTCGCGCGCACGCACGTGGACTTTGAGAGTTTTCAACCATCGGCACGGTTGCGTGGGATACGTACACAGTTCCCATACAAATCTGAGCCCTCTTGCGTGGCTACACCTGAGGTTACGGTCGGCGCAATTAGGGGAAATTAGGGTGACTCGCCAGGCGCGTCTCTGGGGCTGTGCGTTACATACATCGCCGACGCGCCAGGCGCGTCGCTGGGGCTGTACGGGTTAAGGGCTGTGCGTTTCACCAGTTCACAGACGGACAGCTCAATGCCAAGGAGCTCCTGTCCCAAATCAGCAAGGTCTACCAGTCAGTCACCCGCTTATAAATTGTAATAATTTTCATTTGCAAACTATTTTATAAATAAAACATTTCCTTTTTTAGGTATTTATTACCGAAACTACCACTAATTTTGTTTTCAATATTTGAAGGCTATTATATAATAAGGATATTGCAAAGATCATATTAATATTTGTTTCAACCTCGGGTAATACATTTTATGCGCACTATAATATAAAGTACAGTACTGTAAAAACACAAAATACTCCCTATAACTCTCCCTATTGATGGCAGTGAAAATCTTATTAAGCTCCTTACTGGCAAAATAGATGCTGATTTCAATAAGTCATGGGGGGGGGGGGGGCCTCAAACCATCCTGTATCCAAAGGCAAAAACAATTGTATATTTACTCTGAAAATCACTTACATCTGAGTGTTTTAAGATCGTTGAATAATGGGAGAAATAACATTTTCCGGGGATTGTAACTAATTTCAACTACTGTATAATGATGAAAACTACCGGGTACCGTAAAGTGGGGTTACTTCGGACTTGGGTCATAACTTCGGACATCGGCGATAATAAGTAATTAGACATTGTCATTATATAATGGAAACGCTTTTTTTTTTTTTTTTTTTGTGGTCCGTTTAGAGAAATGGCAAAGGAAGAGCATGTAAAAGTCCTAGGAAACTGACATGAGTATATGTACACAAAAAAAATATTATATATGTGACGAAAATATGTACATTTTTCGCTACCCTGCCAAACTTCTATCACCCTGAAGAAATTTGTTTGTATGAATGATGTTGTGACTGATATAATTTTGTAGTAACATTACCAGAGACAACATCCACCAAAGGAAATTTGTTACACTTGTATAACGCTCTAGCTAGAACACCATCATTTAACCGATTGTGTATTTAAAAAAAAACATGGTAACTTCGGACATGGAACAAAACAATCGTTTGTTATTATTTGCCCTATGAAAATCATTCATAATACTTGTACTGTACATCATTAACATGGTGGTAAAAGATCAAATCATCATTCTCTGAGTCCAAAAACCCATAAAAATATGATACTATGCTAACCGATTTATGTATTTCGGATAATTCTGGATATATAATATATATAAATTAGGAGAGGCATATATCTTGTCCAAATTTTTTTTATCTGCCGAAAGAAACACCACAACAAATACGTTATACCTATAAAAATGCTCAATTCATAAAAGTGTATATGCAGTGATATATTATACATACCTATATATTTTCACTAGGCCTAGTTAATTTTCGAGTTATTGATTTGACAGCATTGGTTATTTTTCCTGCTCAATATTTTCTAAGAGTGAGCTCAATGCCTAACGAGAACAGATCCAAACAGAATATATGTTAAACATCGTATATATCCCCCTCCTATACTGATTATACAGGCCTAAAAGTATTGACTGTGCATTTTCTACTATAACATCGGACAGGAATAAGCAATACAGTAATAATAAAATATTCATATCAAATAGTAGGAGCCAAAAAATGAATGAAATAAGGCCACGAACGTACGTCCGAAGTTCTCCTCCGCTTGTCCGGAGTTATCTCAGCTTTCTTGGCAACCATTTTCCATAAGAAACACTGTATGTCCGAAGATATCTATACATGTCCGAAGTTATCAACTTTTCAAGCAAACTTCGGACATCATTTAGGACAAGGATATCTCTCTTATTATGGGGGATAATTTTAGGCTTCCTGGATTACGGCGCACTATCACCATACATCACTTGACCTAGTTAAATCTCTATAATGTGTTTACACTCAGGAGAAATTGTTAAAAAACATCAAAAATGTCCGAAATTACCGCATTTTACGGTATCTAAAACCAAAAAGAAAAACCATGGGAAAATTAGTGATAGTTTCGGTAATATTCCCTTTTTTAATATGACAAATTTGCTTTTATAAAGTAATCACAGCCACATATAATTAGGATACCAACCATCTTACTTTTCACTTTTAGTTTACTTAATTTGAAAACTTGAAGATCCAAAGCCTGTGTAAATGGTGATGGCTAATTATAGAGGCTATAATTTCGGTATTCTATCTATCTATCTATTGCCTGATGCCGTGATCCCCGAAGGGGTGGCCACGAACGAACCGCCCCCATGCACCTCTGTCCCCAGTCAGTCGACGCCCCTCCCCCCAACCAGCACCGCCTTCGTTCATGTACTTCCTCACTCCATCCTTCCACCTCTCCCTCTCTGTCCCTCCACCTCGCTCTCGTACACCCTCTTAGTCATTCTCTCGCTTTCCATACGTTCCATACGGCCGAACCATCTCAAGTTGTTCCTTTTCACACTTTCCAGCACATCTACCTCCACACCACACCTCCTTCTTACTTCCTCATTAGTCTGTCTATCCCTCCATGTAACTCCGCATGCACTCCTTAAGTAATTCATTTCCACTGCTCTCACTCTTGGTCCGAGTCTCTCAACCAACGTCCATGCTTCGCTTCCGTAAGTCAGTGTCGGGATTACCACACTGTCATGCAAGGACTTCTTCACTTCCATACTGACCACCCTATTTCTTGTTACTGCTTTTAGCGTTCCTACAACCCTCTTCCCCTGTTGTACCCTCTCCCGCACTTCTTCATCCATAGTCCCATATTTTCGGTATTACCTAAAACAAATAGTCACTGTTATTCACGGGCGAAACTTCCATGGGCGATTCTTCACGTGGGCGAACATGTACCGCGGGCGAACCTTCTGGCATCCGTAATTTTTACATACCGTAGGTCGTACGCTGACGGTTTCGTTTGTTCTATTATTTGCCCCCTGCTGGCTATAGGCCATATGACGATGATAATAAGTCAGGGGGGGGGGGGGGGGGGGGTGAGCTGCTCCCCTCAACCTATAATTGAATCCCACGGCAGTTCAAATTTTAAAATAGCCAGGAACGTGATCACAAGCGTGAAAATATTTTTTGTTTTGGTGTCTTATGATTGATGAATAATGTTTTTTTTGGGTAAAAATTGAAGAGACCCCGGACAGCCTTTTTACTAGTTATTTTTTATTTCTTTGATATACAGTGTTGTTTAATACCGAGGACCGTCGCATTTTAGTATTTTCAACATTAGCATAACCTAACCTAACCTAGTATTATGGGTGGGGCTGTCGCCCCCACACCCCCGCTAAATACATTAAATCCGAGCCAAGAACCTAACCTAACCTATCACAACGACTGTTATAACGTGTGAACATTAGGATAAAACTAACCGGTCTTCCCGCGACGGTCTAAACCCAGCTCACGTTCCCTGTTTATGGGTGAAAAGTTTCTAGTATTTCACTTATAGTGAATTTGCAATGGTAATTACATGTACACCAACAAAGTATCGTCCATGAAACTTCTAGAACACTGATAATTATCGATGGGGCTCGTATCCGGGTTGTCTTCAATTTTATCCTTTCGGAAAATATAACCGAAACTACCACTAAGTTTCCCATGGTTTTTCTTTTTGGTTTTAGGTAGTTTTCATCATTATACAGTAGTTGAAATTAGTTACAATCCCCGGAAAACTGTATTTCTCCCATTATCCAACGATCTTAAAACACTCATGTAAGTGATTTTCAGAGTAAATATATACCGTATGTTTTTTTGCCTTTGGATACAGGATGGGTTGAGGGGGGCTTTGCCCTCCCTCACCCCCCCATGAATTATTGAAATCAGCATCCATTTTAACGGTAAGGGGCTTAATAAGAAATTCACTGCCGTCAATAGGGAGAATTATAGGGAGAGTTTTTTGTTTTTACAGTGCTTTATATAGTGCACATAAAATGTATCTCCGGAGGTTGAAACCAATTTGGCAAGAATGTAGTTACCGGGTGTACCGCCCACCTTGTTTACACTATGAGGATGCCTTTGGATATAAAAATACATTAGCCTAACCAAACAACCTAATGACCTAATCTAACCTAGGCCTAACGGTCCTAACCTAGTATTCATGCAGTAATGACAGGGGGCAAATAGCAGAAAATATAGCGTCGAAATAGACGGGTCACGGGAACGTAAGTGCGAGCGCACAACATGACAACCGTACACCCGGAAACTACATCCTTCCCACTAATTTTAATATGATCTTTGCAACATCCTTATTATATTGGCCTAATAGCCTTCAAATATTGAGAAATAATGGTTCAATGTTATTTTAATACCACGAATTTTGTTGATATATTTGAAGATAAATGTTGAATCTATATGCTCTAAAGATCATAAGAAAATTTGTTTTAACCCTCGGCAAAACCTAATAAAAAAGTATGGTACTCAAATTTATTTTTCGTAACAAGGTTGTCAATACGGTACTTTCAGTCATCGATAGCTCTAAAGATCATATGAAAATGTGTTAAACCCTCGTAAAAGCCTAATATAAAAGTATGGTACTAAAATTTAATTTTCGTAACAAGGTTGTCAATACGGTACTTTCCCGTTATCAATGTACAATCAAAGCTGAAGATTGCAGAGTAAACACCATAGACTTCATAGACTTGTTTTCACCTTCGTATAATCGACAGCCAATTTTTTATTTTTTTATTAAGGGATTAGTGCTCAACCAGCAGGGGTGTGGGGGCGGCAGCCCCCACCCATAATACTAGGTTAGGTTAGGTAAGGTTGTTAGGTTAGGCTAATGTCTTTTCAAATCACTATCGGGGATCGAGCGTGTCTCAACATCGATCGATAGGCCTAATGGGGAAAATAGGTTTTCCCGAGATTTCTAATTAATTACAAACACTATATATTGATGCAAATGACCAATTTTGTTTATAAAAAAACACCCGGAAAATTCGTGGTAGGCAGGATGTCAATCCACAAAATATGAATTGTGTTATCATTATGGTTTATTATTTTGTTATCATTATAGGCCTAGCACGATGGAGCGGCGAAGGCGCGAGCTCTAGGGGGGTCCGGGGGCATGCCCCCCCCGTGATTTTTTTGAGAATTTAGGTGTCTAAAACAGTATTTCCTGCAATCTAAAAGCAATGAAGATGGAAAATATGGAGACCAAAATTATGTCAATTTACCTTTTTTGTTTCCTTAAAAAAAGGGGGAGTTTCTGTTATCATTATACAAAAAGTTCATTTGCGTTATCACTCAAAAAAACAGCGTTGTTTGACACCCTGGTGGTAGGCCTAGGCCTATTAAAATAAAAAAAATCAGAAATAATTAGTGGTAGGCCTAGTTTCGGTTAGGCTATAGGCTAAGTAGCCTACCATCCTTTTTTTTACAATTTCCGACAGGGTTCATATAGGCCCTAGCCTAACAACACGCCTAGGCCTAACACAACAAAAAACAAAAAATTAAAAATAGGCTAGGCTAGGCGTAGGCCTATTTGTGAAAATCGCCCCCAGTGTAAAACTGGAATTTTACCCCCAATTGATATGTGTGGCCGCCACTGGCCGGGGTATCCTGTGGGGTCCAGGGGACCCAGGATGGATCCCCGACAATGTTTGTGACGACCTGGTAGGCTAGGCTAGTCACTAGTGTTACCATCTAGGGTTCTAGGCCTACCTTAAACAAGGGGCCTGGGGGGATGGGTAATATACACCGTGAGTCACAGGCTTACAGTAAGTCTAATACACCAACCTGAGGTCCGGGGGTCTGTATAATAGTCGGCTAGCCATGAACCAATAATAATACGGAAATGATGACGACAGTGAGCAACCTTCAGAGTAACACCCTCAGTAAACCTAATATATTCCATTCTTAATATACCATACCACCATTATAACCTATATGACACCTCCACACACCTTATATCAACGCTATACCCCCCTATAACACCTCCACAACACCCATATACCTATTATATTAAAGGTTATATAGGGAGGCCAGCCTTTGTTTACGTCTTGGGATGCTGGCAGGGCCACCAATGCGCGCAAAATTATTTTAGCTACATTAGTTTTCAAACGCCGATATATTATCGCTAAATGGTAAAATGGGCGGTATATCGCTAACATATGGCACTATCTCTATAATATTGCTAGAAACCATAACACAGTTTGAATCATATTGCCTTAATTCGCCGAAATATCCGAAATTCAGCTTGAATTTAACGATAAATCGTTGGCAAAATGAGAACAAATTATGCTAGATTTATATATTATACTAGATCTAGCAATAATGTAGCTAGACTGACAACGCTGGATGCTACCAGAAAATCACAAAACGCGCTAGATTGTCCTTACACCAGTAAATTTATGTTTCATAATTCTTTCTATGTCTTGGGAAGTGAAACAATGGACCAAATAATGCAATTTCATACACGTTTTCCTACATTCTTTCTCATACCCCATTCTTAGAACAATATTGTCCCGATTTGAGAACCTGCGCTAGATAGCAAAACATGCATAATATCGATAGATAAATGGCCTACTTCATATAATGTATCTTAAAAATGGCTCAAATCTCCCCAGAGTATCACTAGGATTAAAATCGCTAGATCAGTTCAGTTCAGTTTGTTCAGTTTGAATTCGGGAAGTCTACATACTGACGAGTAAACGTGCGGATTGGTCCGTAAGACGAAGTGCCGTCGTTAACGACGGCACTTCGGCTTACGGACCAATCCGCACGTTTGGCCGTCAGTATGTACCGCTCAGTAGTAGCAGGTTAGTACCGCTCCGCACCCCAGTCTAGTACGGAAGGGTAATACATACAGAGGTCCTTTATTATACGCTACCTGCCTTGCAGATTGGACCGCACCGTAAATGAGCCTGGATCGAGTCTTACGTAAATGCAAAATATATATTATATATGGCTATAGCCTTGTATTGTATCTAACTTTGTGTGTATGGGTGACGATTACAATAAGGCATAAGGACATAAGAAAATGTTAGTCTGCAGAAAGCCGATTGGCCCACACAAGGCAGATCCCTCTCACACCCAACCCTAATTATAAGGCCTAGCTCACTAACACCGTGAGGACCGTCCTCACCAAAACGGTCAGAGGTCAGAATACGGGGTCTGCAGAGTGCCGATTGGCCCACACCCGACAGCAAATCCCCTTCACACCCAACCCATCTCGTCCATATGCCTATCTAATTTTATCTTTAAACTCTCTATCGTTCTTGATCCCACTATAGCACTTGGTAGCCTACTCCACCTATCTACAACTCTGTTACCATGTTCCCTTTATTAATCCCACTAACCCACTTGAACACCTTTATCATATCCCCTCGAACTCTGCGTCTCTCTAACGAATGTAAGCCTAATTTCTTAAACCTTTCTTCATATGAGAGATTGCTAATATTATGAATATTTTGTGTCATTCTACGTTGTACTCTCTATAAGGAATCTATGTCCATTCTGTAATAAGGACACCAGCATAATCCATAAACAGCCCCTTAAAAATGAATGATCGAATCCATGTCCACCCTTCTGCTAAACGATTCAGCAAAAATATAAATCGCTGATAATGTCACAAAAGCCGAGAGGGAGAGGGGAAGACATAGGATAGTTAGTAGTTACATATAGTTAAATAGATTCACAGACTACACAGACCTTGCGGTCCCTACTAGGTAGTCCGGACTTAATGCTAAAATAAAATTTAAAATAGAGATTTATATAGATACACTGACCACACAGGCCTTACGATCCCAGCGAGGTGGTCAGGACTTAATTCTAGTAGAGATGGCTATTTCGAGAGTAAGGGTTCAGTGGAAGGATAGGATAGCAAAGAAGGAGGCTCTCTCTCCCCACCCTCCGTCCCTCCGGCAGAGCGAGAGAGAGAGAGAGCGAGAGAAAGTAATTAATACCTTGAATATAAACAATATGAAAAGAGTGAAGTTGGGGAAAGCACCAGGAACAGATGGAGTGTGTGGGGAAATGTTGAGGTATGGTGGTGAGATAGTGATAGAATGGGTATGGAAAATGTGCAAACTAGCATGGGAGAAGGGGAGTGCACCCGATGACTGGAAGACTGGCATAATAGTCCCCCTATATAAGGGCAAAGGGGAAAGAGGAGTGTGTGGTAACCACCGAGGAATATGTCTTCTAAGCGTAGTAGGGAAGGTATACAGTAGGGTAGTGATTGAGAGAGTGAGAGTGAGAACGGAGAAATGGATAGGCGACGAGCAGGGAGGTTTTAGGAAGGGAAGAGGATGTGTAGATCAGATTTTTACCCTGAATTGTGTTGTGGAGAAGTATCTGGAGAAGAAACAAAAGGTGTATGTTGCCTTTATGGACTTGGAGAAGGCCTATGACAGAGTGGATAGAGAAGGTTTGTGGAAAGTACTTAGAATATACGGAGTAGAGGGCAAGTTGCTGAAAGCAGTGAAGAGCATGTATGAGGGTGCAAAGGCGGCAGTACGTGTGGAGAGTGAGCAGAGCGAGTTCTTTGACCTGAATGTTGGTTTGAAACAGGGGTGTGTGATGTCCCCGTGGTTGTTTACTGTATACTGTATATGGATGGAGTTATGAAAGAAATACTATCAAGAGCAGTGGATGTTGGTGTATCGCTGAAAAGGGAGGGAATTGAGTGGAAGCTACCTATACTGCTGTTTGCGGATGATACAGTTCTGATGAGTGATAATGAATGGGAGTTGCAGGGTCTGGTAAATGAGTTTGGAACAGTGTGCGAAAAACGGAATTTGAAGGTAAATACGGGGAAGAGCAAGGTTATGGTCTTCGAAAGGGGTGAAGTCACAGAGTGTGAGGTGAAGCTGAACGGTCAGGCTATGGAGATCGTCAACTCTTTTAAGTATCTGGGCAGTGTGTTGAGTAAAGATGGGACTATGGATGAAGAGGTGCGGGAGAGGGTACAACAGGGGAAGAGGGTTGTAGGAACGCTAAAAGCAGTAACAAGAAATAGGGTGGTCAGTATGGAAGTGAAGAAGTCCTTGCATGACAGTGTGGTAATCCCGACACTGACTTACGGAAGCGAAGCATGGACGTTGGTTGAGAGACTCAGACCAAGAGTGAGAGCAGTGGAAATGAATTACTTAAGGAGTGCGTGCGGAGTTACATGGAGGGATAGACAGACTAATGAGGAAGTAAGAAGGAGGTGTGGTGTGGAGGTAGATGTGCTGGAAAGTGTGAAAAGGAACAACTTGAGATGGTTCGGCCATATGGAACGTATGGAAAGCGAGAGAATGACTAAGAGGGTGTACGAGAGCGAGGTGGAGGGACAGAGGGGGAGAGGTAGACCGAATATGAGGTGGAAGGATGGAGTGAGGAACTACATGAACGAAGGCGGTGCTGGTTGGGGGAGGGGCGTCGACTGACTGGGGACAGAGGTGCATGGGGGCGGTTCGTTCGTGGCCACCCCTTCGGGGATCACGGCGTCAGGCAATAGATAGATAGATAGATCCCCCTAATACACGTATCCTCAGTCCGCGTTTACCCTATTCCGCGCCGAGGGGTAAAACAGGTACTCAAAATCCCTAAAACACGTATTGACCCCACAAAACACGAATCACAGTTGAAAGAGTGGTGTAAAAATGCTGTTTTTTGTATTCCGCGCCACCCCCCCCCTCCCTACTCCGCGCGCACACCCCTCGGAGGCCTAGGCTTTTCCGGCCCCGTCTCCGGATATACCCATAGATTTCCCGATCGCAGTAGTGCCTTCACCAGTTTATTCTTCCTAGGCATTTTTAAGTTGTAGAAGGGTGTAGGAAGGCAGTTGTTACACAATAAATGGGTCAAGTCTCAGCGCACGGACACTTAAGGATATTGGGACTGAGAAGGAAGCACACACACACACACACATACGCACACACACACACACAGAGGTATCTCAAATGAAAAATGTCTGGGGTGATCGAGTGGGTGAAGCAGAGGTACAACTAAAAGCAATTATTGAGGAGCAAAAGGGACAGCAGGAGGAGAACCTGAACAAGAGGGTAGTTAATGCCATCAGACAAAATGAGAAACAGGTCAGTGATATTATTGATAAGAAGAGATGTGTAATTATGTTTGGAGATGTAGAAGGGGAAATATTAGATATAAATACAAGAAAGGGTGTGAAGATGAAGAAAGTTGAGAAGATGATTGATGTGATAGATAGACAAGATAAGGAGGGATGGAAGAGAGAGGTAGAGGATTGTTGGAGACTAGGGAAATACAAGAAAGGAGAAATGAGGCCAATGAAGATTGGATTTAAGTCAACCAAAGTAGCAGAGGAGGTACTCAGATCCAGCTGGAAGTTAAGTCAGGAGGGGGAATACAGAAATGTTAAACTAAGGAAAGATCTAAATGTGGAAGAGAGGGAAAAATTTAGAGAAATAAATAGAGAAGTCAAAGAAAAGAACGATAATAGATCAGAAGTGGAGAAGGGCTTTTTTTTCTACAGAAACATGGATGGGAAAGTAAGGAAGTGGTACCTGAAGAAGGGGGGAGAGGATAGGGGCGGAGGGGGGGAGAAAAGAAGTGGTGGTACAGGAAGAAGGATTGGAGGGAGAGGTGCAACAGGAAGGGGAAATAGTAGGATAAAGACAGGGAATATCAATCATAATGGTAAAAACAACAGGTGCAAGATGGTCTATAGCAATGTGGATGGGCTGCTATCAGAAATTAGAAATAAATGATTACATCAGACAGGAAGAGCTCTTAATATTGTGTCTATGTGAAACTAAACTAAATAAAGGGATAAGTTTGGAGGGAATGGGATGGAACAACTATAATATCTGGAGAAGGGATAGAGAAGACAAGATGGGGGGAGGGGTGCTAATTCTTACACATAATAAATTGAAAACAAGTATGATTGATCTGAATAATAGTAAAGCGGAAATATTAGCAGTAGAATTGACAGATGATGACAATCAAAAGGCGGATATTGTAGTGGCCTACATGCCGCCCTACACAGGGGCTTGGGAAGAGGAGGAATACAAATTTATCAAAGATGAGATGATTATTTGTATTGAAAAATTAACTCGTAGAACCAATGAATTAATTATAGTAGGGGACTTCAACTGTAAAGAGGTGGATTGGGAGCAGAGAGAAGCTGGTAGCAACGTGAACTCGTGGGGGTATAGGCTACTGGATATGGTAACAGAAAATTTATTGGTGCAAAATATAAAGGAAAATACAAGAAGAAGGGGAAATGATGAAGCATCCAGATTGGACCTAATGTTTACTAGAGACCCAGATGTAATTTCTGATATAAAATACTTACCACGTTTAGGCAAGAGTGATCACGTTGTAATGGATATAGAAATCCTATTGGGTTATTCCAATATGGAGGAGAGGGAGGAGCACAAGGAAACTAGGTTTGACTATGCAAAAGGAGACTACCAATCACTGAGACAATACTTTAGAGATGTTGACTGGAGTGAAATACATCAGAGAAATAGTGTAGACGAGAAGTATGGAGTATTTAAAACAATATATGAAGGAGTTAATAAATATGTCCCTAAACAAGGTAATAGGTCAGCGAAGGAAAAGGATTGGTTTAATGAAAAATGTAGGAAAGCCAAGGAAAAGAGAGACCAAGCGTGGAAGGCAGCTAGAAAAAGGTGTAATAGAGAAACTTGGAACAGATACAAGAGATTAAGAAATGTATATGCTGCAATCAGGAGACAAGAAGCCAGAGAATATGAGAAGAACATTGTGAAAAAATGTAAGAGTGATCCTAAGCTGTTCTATAGGTTTATAAATAGTAAAATGAAGGTAAGGGATAGAATAGTGAGGTTGAAGGTTGAAGGGACCACTTATGATGACGACCAGAATATGTGTGAAATTATGAACAATACACTACACTCAGTATATACTAAAGGTGATAACTTTGAAGAAGTACCGGTAGGTGAAATTGGTGATAAACCGGGAGAGATTAATTTTCTCCCAGAGGAGCTAGTAGAAATAATGAAAGGACTAGATGTGAAAAAAGCAGTGGGACCTGACAATGTAGCGGGATGGATTTTGAAAGAATGTGCTGACGAACTAATGAAACCCTTATATGAGATAATGAAATACTCTCTGGAAGTGGGAAAATTACCAATGGACTGGAAGAGAGCCAACATTGTACCGATTTATAAAGGTGGGAACAGGGAACATCCATTGAATTATCGACCTGTGTCACTTACTAGTATAGTGTGCAAAATCTGTGAGAAAATAATTAAGAAAAGATGGATGATTTACTTGGAAAAGAATAATCTACTATCTAACAGGCAATTTGGATTCAGGGAGGGTACCTCATGTGTTACAAATCTACTCAGTTTTTATGACAGAGTGGTTGACATATTACAAGAGAGAGATGGATGGGTGGATTGCGTATATACTGTATTGACATGAAGAAAGCTTTTGACAGAGTATCGTATAGCAGGCTGAAGTGGAAATTAAAAGAGTATGGAGGGATTCAGGGTAGTTTGTTAAATTGGATGGAGGACTATCTTTCAGGGAGACAGATGAGGACTACTATCAGAGATAAATTTTCTACGTGGAAAGATGTCACAAGTGGAGTTCTGCAGGGAGCGGTGCTGGCTCCCATAATATTTCTAATATACATTAACGACATGCCAAAGGATATAAATGCATATATGAATATGTTTGCAGATGATGCCAAGATCATGAAGCGTATAGAAGATGAAAACAGTGGTAGGGAATTACAGAGGGATTTGGATAGGATAGATCAATGGAGCAAGAAGTGGAAAATGGAATTTAACACAAATAAATGTCATGTAGTGGAAATGGGAGTAAGTAAAAGAAGGCCTCATATGGAATATAAGTTAGGAGAACATACTATTAACCCATCAGAGAAAGAAAAGGACTTAGGGATAACTGTTAGGAGTGATCTTTCACCTGAGAATCATATTAATAAGATAGTGGGAGAAACATATGGACTGCTAAACAGAATAAAAATAGCCTTTAACTATATAAACGAGGAGATGCTGGAGAAAATAATAAAAACACTGGTGAGACCAAGACTGGAGTATGCGGCAGTGGTGTGGGCACCACATCTAAAAAAGCATATAAAGAAGCTGGAGAAGGTTCAGAGAGCTGCAACTAGGATGATACCAGAACTGAGAGAATTACCATATGAGGAGAGATTAAAGAAATTAGATTTACCATCTCTAATGGATAGGAGGGAGAGAGGCGATATGATTATGATGTACAAATGTGTGAGAGGACTCGAAAAGGTGGACAAGAAGGGTTATACTGTATTGTGAAAGATAATGGAAGAACTAGGGGGCATAGATATAAGCTAATGAAAGGAAGATGTAAAGGAGATGTGAGAAAGTATAGTTTCCCTTACAGAAGTATAAGTAAATGGAATCAGTTGGAAGAGGAAGTGGTGTGTGCTAAAAACATTCATATTTTTAAGGCAAAGTTAGATAATTGTAACTCAGGAAGCGGGACAATACGAGCCTAAAAAGCTCAACTCCTGTATACTACAAATAGGTAAATACAAATAGGTAAATACACACACAAGTTGAAGGTAAAGAAACAAATTACTAAATTAAGAGTTGATGCTAGGACGTATGAAAATGTATCGGACATGTGTGAGGTAATGAATAACAAATTGGGGTCAGTTTTTACTAGAGAGGAAGGTTTTGACGAACCACAGGCGGGAGTACTGGAGAGTGGTCTTAGTAAGATTGAAATAACTAGAGATGAGCTGTTATCTGCGATGAGAGGACTTGAAGTAAGGAAAGCTATGGGACCAGATGAAGTGTCTGCCTGGGTTTTAAAGGAGTGTGCAGAACAATTAGTAGAGCCAGTGAGGGACATAATTCAAGCTTCCTTAGATAAAGGACAGGTTCCTGTTGAATGGAAAAGAGCTAATATCATTCCGATATACAAGAATGGAAACCCTGAGGACCCTCTAAACTATAGACCAGTTTCACTTACTAGTATTGTATGCAAGATTTGTGAAAAGCTAATTAGGAAGAGATGGATGAAAATGTTGGAGAGAAAGAAGATAATAACCCCAAAGCAATTTGGATTCAGAGAAGGGACATCTTGTGTTACCAGTTTGCTATGTTATTACAGTAGGGTGATAGATGTACTCCAAGAAAAAGGCGGATGGGTGGACTGCGTCTACTTAGACCTTTCCAAAGCATTCGATAAGGTACCACATAAGAGATTGTTATCTAAGCTTGAGACGCTAGGATGTGTCAGGGGGAGTTTGCTGAAATGGATGGAGAGCTATTTAACAGATAGGGAAATGAGGACCAACATTAGAGGAACTTACTCATCGTGGCGGAAAGTTGAGAGTGGTGTGCCGCAGGGATCTGTGTTGGCACCTCTCATGTTCCTTATGTACGTGAATGACCTGCCGATAGGCATAAACTCTTACATGTCAATGTTTGCAGATGACGTAAAAATTATGAGACAAATAACAAATAAAAGTAGTTGTGAGGAGCTGCAAGGGGATTTAGATAAAATATACGAATGGAGCACCAAGTGGAAAATGAAATTTAATATAAGTAAATGCCATGTGTTAAATATGGGAAGAAGTGTGAATAGACCAAATTGGGAGTACAGGCTGGGAGATAATATAATTAGCAAGGCCGAAAAAGAAAAAGATTTAGGGTTGATTATACAAGATAATTTGTCGCCAGAGAAACATATTAACAAGCTCTTTAGCGGAATGTATGCAATGGCCGGGAATATGAAAGTTGCTCTGAACTACTTGGATGAGACCATGGTAGCGAAAATTATGAAGAGTATGATTAGACCAAGATTGGAGTATGCAGCAGTTGTGTGGTCCCCGCATCTAAAGAAGCATATTCACAAGTTAGAAAGAATCCAGAGAGCAGTCACTAGATTGGTTCCAAGTCTCAGAGAACTGCCATATGAAGGGAGGCTAGACAAATTAAATCTACCGAGTCTAAAAGAGAGGAGAGAGAGGGGAGACATGATAATGATGTACAAATGTGCCCGGGGGCTGGAGAGGCTGGATAGGGAGGATATATTAATTATGGATACAGGAATAACTAGAGGCCACAGCTACAAAGTAAAAAGACCTACCTGCAAGAACGATATCAGGAAGTTTAGCTTCCCCTATAGATGTATTGACAAATGGAATGGGCTGGAGGAGGAGGTGGTAGGGGCAAGGAACATCCATATTTTCAAGAAAAAATTGGATAAAAAGTAGACTGAGAGACGGGACAACACGAGCTTAGCTCAACTCCTGTAAACTACAATTAGGTAAATACACACACACACACACACACACAGAAGTAGTGTCTGCACCATCAGTGCATAGTTTCAAAGCACGGTATGACAAACATATCTTAGGAGGCGGGAATTAACGAGCATGCTCACTCCCGCAAATACAACTAGTGTAAGTACAACTAGTGTAAGTACACACACACAAAGGGGGGGAGAAAAGAAGTGGTGGTACAGGAAGAAGGATTGGAGGGAGAGGTGCAACAGGAAGGGGAAATGGTAGGATAAAGACAGGGAATATCAATCATAATGGTAAAAGCAACAGGTGCAAGATGGTCTATAGCAATGTGGATGGGCTGCTATCAAAGAAATTAGAAATAAACGATTACATCAGACAGGAAGAGCCCTTAATATTGTGTCTATGTGAAACTAAACTAAATAAAGGGATAAGTTTGGAGGGAATGGGATGGAACAACTATAATATCTGGAGAAGGGATAGAGAAGACAAGATGGGGGGAGGGGTGCTAATTCTTACACATAATAAATTGAAAACCAGAATGATTGATTTGTTAGTAGTCTTGGCAAATCCAACGTCAAGGCTATTAACCTAATTGCAATGACGACTTGTCTATTTTGACTGCTATGTCGTCATTCCAACCGCGGTTAAAAAGAAAACGTCTAGAGTCTACTCCTTATCTTGCTCTAGGAGACGTTGTACATTAACCAAAACTACCACCGAAGGTGAAAAAAGCATTAGAAGAGAAGAAAAAGGGGTTTACCTTAGTTACCGCTCAAGGCCCATCCCGTGTTCCGTCATGCGCCGATCCCTGTCGAACGTGCGCATGAGCGACCCTCTCTTGTTATCATTTTTTCACGCGCCTCCATTGATTGAGTCCGCTTTTGTTGTGCTCCTTCAATTCACCCTGTTTTAGGTTCGTTTCGGCTTTTCTGGCCTTCTTTTTGCTAGACAGATGTTACGTGATCTAGGACACACCTAAATGGGCTCCTCAGTGTGTTTAATGGAGACGCGTGTGGAAATAGCTACCGTAGGTACGGGGGCGCTTGGCGTTCCCCGTCTATATGTTTTCATTCTTTCTCTTTTCATATTCTTTTTTCCTGTTAGTCTGGGCATAGTTTAGCTTTTAGCTTCAATTAGCCTAGCTTGTTTATCATTCAGGAATTGCTATGCCCTTATGAGTTCTCATATTTTCATAGCCTAGGTGTACAGTTGGTTCACAACCTGAGATTTCGTGGTGGCGGTGCTGTTTGTAGAGTTTGTGTCAGCCGCATAACTAGCGTTATTCCCGAGTCCCCCCTTTCGAGCCTTCACTGTGTCTCAAGGGCCTGGGCGCTTAGTGGTTCGTGATACCCAGAGGTACCCCACGGGGGCCTCTCCCTCACTCCACAGGGTTTTTTCGCCCCTGACACATTCTCTACTCGCGGCTAGGCCACCCTTTTTCTCACCAGTTTCATTACTGGTTTTTTGTGTTTCCCTTCCTGTTTTCACCTCCATCCTTTCATCACTTTTGCCCAATCCTGGGGTACCCCACGGGGGCCCCTGTTGTGCCAAACCACCCAACCTGCCACTTCTCCTCATGGGCTTTGCTCTATCTCTGTGGGTTGGGTGGTTCCCAGGGTATGTGCCTCCTCTCCCCTGGTGTGCCTTCCTTGCCTCTCCCTTGACCGGTCGAGTCAGGATATTATCAAGGAAGACACTGCTCAGCTAGATGGTCACGGTCATCTTCGCTTGGAGTTCATAAGGAGTTGACGCTTGTTTGCCGGCCTTTTTTGGTTTTCCTAGACGCCCCTCTCGCTTGTTCGGCACCGGGCCCTCTTGGCCGTACCCGCAAATTTGCGGAGTGCTCGATTCGGCCCTCTGGGTCGTTTCGGCTCCCCGCAAATTTGCGGAGATCGCTGGGGGGTCGCGTGACGATGTGGGAGGTTTGTGTCGGTACGGATCTACCTCTATTGGCCCGCAAATTTGCGGTTATAGTTGGCTTTCACTGTTGACCCTTTTTTGTGTCATATTGTTGCCTGATACTATATTGGTGTATGCACTTTCCTGGTGTTATAGGCCCTGCATGTAAGATGTTGAGTGGTGGTTAACACTTTCTCCATCTTCGCAGGTTCTGCTGGTGCTCTTCCGCCTCGGCCGCCCTCCTCACCTACCTCTGTGCTCCCGGTTTAGGGTGAGTACAGATACCTGTTTGCATGTGTGTTCCTGTTTCCCCATGCTCCTTCCCTGGTTCTTCTTGGACATTCTCTCCACTTACACCTTCGTCGTGCTGATTCTGGTGTGTGTTCTTCTCGTGCTGGTCGGCTGCTTTGCTTTCGCCTTGGTTGTCGCTCCCCGTGCTTGGTGAGCCACATGTCCTGCTTGCGCCACTCGCTCTTTGTGTCCTCTACGGCCTACCTCCCTGCTCTGTGTGGCCCGTGTCTGGCCCTGGTGGTTGTGCTGCTCCATGGCCCTGGTTCCTCGGCGGCGGCTGTGGCCTCTGCTTCCCTTCCGTCGGTGTGGCCGATGGTCTCCCGCCACATTGGGCCTGTGGGCCGCCGTTCCCCGGCATTTGTTGCCGCCCGGTTCCGCGTCACCCTGGGTATCCCTGACCCGACTGCCGGCCGTTCACCACAGCCCGTAGCCTCGTAGGTGGAGCTCTCGTCTCACACACGAGGGGTCGGGGGTTCACTCCCAGACCGGGCGGTGCGAATTGGGCTTGTCTCCTTTCGTGTGTTAGCCTCAGTTCACCTAGCTGTAAATAGGTACCTGGAATTCGTGGACGACGTTGTGCCGTCCCATCTGGGGTTGGCACAAATGGTACAAGGCGAGCTGGGTATCATATGGTTCCCCTACGCTCCTGGTCAACTTAAGCCTCCCCGCTCGCCTCGCTACTGCCCCTCGTCGTCCTCCTGCTCACCTTGACGTCGCCCGTCGCCCTCGTCTTGGTTCTCGCCCTGAGGCCGGGGTTGGCGGCTCTGCTCCTATGCGCCCTCCCCTGGCCTCTACGGATAGGGGCTCTCCTCCCTTCCGCCCGCTTTCCTTGCCCAGACGACTTCCTCTTACGTTGTCCTCTCCGCGCGCGGTTGTTCGTGCTGTCGCTGGCCCTCTGCTCCCTCCTGCACTGTCCAGGAGGGTCCGCCTGGGTGTCGTTGCTTCTCCTACTTCACCTGCTTCAGTGCCTCTTCTTCCTTCGCGGTCTCGTCCCACGGTGGGGGTCCCTCCCTCCTCCTCCTCGGTGTCGGGCCGCCCTGTTCTCTCAGCCCCGGGGGTCCTTGCTCTGTTTCCCCCCGCGGCTCCTTCTGGCCTCCTTTCACCCGGCCAGCCTTCCCCCTCCCGTCGTCCTGCTCCTCCTCCTTCTCTTCCTGCCCTTCACTTCCCGTCTCGCCTGGGGGGTACCCCTCCTCTTGCCTCGGTGAGGTTTCGGGGTCCCCTTTTTCTCGGGAGCTGTCGTGTCGCTGGAAGAGGGGGATGGTGCTGTTTCCCCCTCGGCCGTTCGTGTTTGGGGACGGGTCCCTCTATGGCGGCACGGCCGTCGTCGCTCGCCTTCCTTGGGCCGCGACGCTGCTGGTTCGTGTCGTGGGTCTCGCTCCCGCTCCCGCTTGTCCCTGCGGGCCGACCCTTCTGGGTGGGGGGGGGGGGGGGGTCGCCTCTCTCGGTTCGATTGTTGGCTTTGCAGGGCTGGGTTGTGTCACGCTTCGACGGGTGCTTGGCGTCGTTGGACGCCTCCCTCTTCTCGCGCTTCTTGGCGGTGCCTCACCCTCGGCGCCTCGCCCTTCCTACCCCTGCTCCGGTCCCGCTCCCTTCTGCAGGCCTACGCTCTGGTCAGACTTCAGCCGCGCTGCCCTCCTTCCGGCTGTTCAGTCCCTGGCTGTTTTGACGGGTCTGTCCTCCTGTGGGGTGGGTTTGTGCGACGCCGGTACGCCTGGCTTCGCCGTCATGCTCGGTCGCCCTCTCCCCTTGGAGGCCTGGTTTGCTGTGGCCTTCGCCTTCATACCGTTCCGTCGACGGCTCTCCTTCGGTCCCTCCCTTAGGTTACTAGCCTTGACGTTGGACTAGGTTCGTCCCTGCTTTTGCCTCCTCTTGTGTCTGTCGGCAGGTTGGCCGGCGCGTTCTGGTCCTGGATGGGCGCGCCCATTCTTGGACTTTGTTCTATTGCTACCCGTTCTTCTCTCACCCGGGTCAGGCCTCTGTCGCCACGGTTTTTCCCTTGCGACAGAGGGTGACGGACTTCTTGTCTTGTCTTTCGGTTCCCTCCAGCCGTCTGTCCCCGCCTGCGGCTTTTCGGGGCGTCTGCGCCAGGCGCTCTTCGCGAGGGTTTGGACCGCGTTCTGCGGGTCCACCTTCGGCTCGCGGTGTCTTTGGTTCCCGAGCTGCAGGCGGTTTTGTGCGCGGCAACTCGGCGCCGCCCGACAGTGCGGTCCTCGTTCTGCCGGCCGGCCCCCTTGGATATTCGTCAGGGTTTGTTGTACTCTGCGCTATATACGTCGGGGTTGTTTCAGCTGGTTGCTTGGGTATGCTCGCTTCTCTGTCGGCGGCCCCTGCTTCCGACACGCGACGACGCGCTGTGTCGTTGCGGTCCCTGCTTCCGTCTCGCCCCGTCGTGCTGTGTCGCAAGCGGGGTCTTCTCAGTCCCGTCCTTCTGCCGGTCCTCTTCGGGGTGCTGCTACGAGTGCTGCCGCCTTGCGCGGCCGCAGGACTGGGTCGTTGCAGGCCAGTGCGTCGATTCCGCCTCGCCCTTCTGTTCTTGCCCCTTTCATCCCCGCTGTGTCGGGGCTGGCCGGTCTTCCACTTCCGGCCGCCCTTCGACGTGGTCTGCCCCGCGCCGGCCTGGGGTTGGGGGGGGGGGGGGTAGAGGTCGACGTGGCGCTCGTGCCCGCACGGCCCGTACCGAGGGTACCTCCGCGTCAACACAATGTGTAGTTCTCTGGGTCGGCCTCCTTGTTCTCCTTCTCGCCTGGCCGACCGGGTCGCTCCCCTCCTCTCGGGTGCTCCCTCGGGTTGTTTTTGCCCTTGCGCTCCTCGGTTGCCGCGAGGGACGTTGGGGGCGGCGGGTTGCGCGGTGGGGTCTCCCCTGGTGGTGGACGTCTCGACCCCCTTTCCGCTCTTGTCACCAACGCCGGTCCATCTCTTCGGAGGTGGCCCACGTGCTCACTTCCATGCCCGAGCTGGGTAGCGTCGAGGGGGTTGATCGCCGGTCGCCCGGTTTTCCTCTCCCGTGTCTTTCTGGTCCCGTCGACGAACTGCGTCGCGATGCGGCCGTTGGTGGTTCTGTCGGCCCTCAACGGGCGCGTCGTGCACACACGGTTTCGGATGCTGCCGGTGCCCCTGGTCCGCCTGGCCCTGTGCCCTCTGTCGTGGGTTGTATCGCTGGCCCTCCAGGATGCGTCTTGGCTCGTTCCTCTCCATCCTCTCTTCCGGCGATTCTTGGCCGTTCAGCCTTCCGATCGTGTGTTCCTGTTCGCCGGCCTTCCCTTCGGTCTCCACATCGCGCCGCGGATCTTCTCCGCACATGTGGGGCAGGCTCTGGGTCCTCTCCTCAGGAGCGGGCTCCCGCTCCTGTTTTCCTTGGCCGTCTGGTTGGTAGTTTCCGAAGCCCTCGGCCTGTGCGTTGGCGACGCCCTCACAGTCGTTCGCACCGTCGCACGGTTCGGGTTCCCCTTTTGGTGTTCCCAATTCACGCTTGACCCCGTCGCGTGTCGTGCCATGGGTCGGTCTCGCATGGGTTTTGTCCGGCGCTACGGTGACCCGGGGTCTGCCGCCCGCGGTGCACCTTCGGTGGAAGGTCTTCGCCGTGTTTGCACTCGGTCTCCCTCCTGGGGTGGCTCTGCGACTCGTTCGTGGGTTCGCTGCTTTGGGCCGCTCTGCCCCTTTCCTTAGGGAGCCTCCGGCTACTCCGCCTCCTCCTCATGGGCCCCGTGGTGTTTCCATTGCCCCTCTGGTTCGGCTCCTGCCGCTCCTGCGTCCCGTTCGCTGACGCTTCGGTCTCTGGGTTGCTCCGGGCTCGCTCTCTGCGGCTGTGCCCTGGTCCGCCCCCCCGCCGACGGTCTGGGTAGCCACAGATCCGTCGAGCGAGGTTGGGTGGGGTTCCCGATCGACCCTGGGCCGTCCACTTCCTGGCAGATGGGTGGGTCTCCCTCCACTTACCCGTCTATGCCCTCGGACTGTTGGTTCCTCTGTTCTTCCTGCGGGACCACGCGCTGGCCCTTCGGGGTCAGTCGGTGGCCTTCGGTTAGACACTCAGACAGGCTGTCCCCTGTTTTCCTTCTGCGGGGGTTCCTCCAGGTCGTTGACTCTATTGGGGGTCTCGGTGGAGTTGTTCTTCCTCGCGGCCCGGCACCCCTTCTCCTTGCATGCCTCCTCCCTGCCCGGGCCTGCCACCCTGTGGGCGGCCGCCCTGTCGTGGGGGCAGGGCGTTCTTGTTGAATGGGCGTTGCTCCGGACTGTGTTCGTCGACCTCGCGGCTTCCTGCGGTGTTCCGGAGGTCGCCTTGTTCGCATCGGGGGTGCCGCGCCGGTTGCCTTTGGACCTCTCCCTCCGGCCTCGCGCTCCAGGGGGGGTCCGGCCGCTTTCATGGTGGCCTGGTACGGGTGGCGGTCGATATCCATCTTTCCGCCCCCAGACGCGCTGTTGCTGTGCCCAGTCCTCGCGAGGCTGCGGCTGTCCCACGGCTGCGTCGGGCTCCTCGCGCCTCCGTGGCCGGCACGGGCTTGGTCCGCCCGGTTGCCGCGGTGGTGCCCGAGTCCGGTCCCTCTCCCTGTCTCCGGCTTCCGCTTGGGCTCGGTTGGGGACCTGCGGGCCTCGTTGGCCTTCGCATCGTGCTTGTTCATGTGGCACGGTGGCTCCCGGTCCCCGGGCCCTGCCTGACTTCCTGCAGCGTTCCTGGCCGTCTTCTCCTTGGGGGCCTTCCGGGTCCCGCTGGAGGTCTTTTCCTAGGTGGCTACAGGCCGCTCGCCTGCCTGTTGGCTCTCCTTCCCTCGTCCTACGCTCCTTGTTTCACCTCTTCCGTCCGCGTCACTTTCGAGTCGACGCTATACGTACCCACTTGTCTGCCGTCCGGGGGCTCTTTGGGTCCGTCGCTGGGCTGGTCGTTCTGCCTCAGGTGCTGGATTCCTTCCTGACGGCTGCCTTCCGGGATCGACCTCCTCCGCGCCAGGTCCCTCCGCAGTGGGATCTGGGGCGGGCTCTGGTCCTTCTGGCTTCGCCCCCGTCTACAAGGGCCGCTCCGCCGGTTCTGTTGCTCGGGCGTCCGCTCTTCCTTGTCACTCTGGCCACTGGGGTTCGGTTGTCTGCCCTAGCGGCATTGTCATGGCCCCGGGACTGCGTGCGATTCTCCCCGTCCTTGCATGGCGTCTCGTTCGCCTCCTCCCCTCCTTTTGTTGCCACACTTGGGAGGGCGGCCCCCGCTTTCCGGCCTTTCGCCGTCCAGGCTTTCCGGCTTGGGCGTCCTCGCCATGTGTTGTGCCCGGTGTCGGCCTTGCACTCCTCTGTTGCGTCTGTGGCGCCGCCTTCGGGTCCTGCTGTGTGGGTGTCTCCTCGGACAGGTGGGAGGCTCTCGCTGGTGCAGTTGGGCCGCCGCGTTAGTCGGACCGTTCGTGCCCGTCGCCCTGTTTGTAGGGGTTCTGCGCACGATGTCAGATCCTTTGCTGCCTCCTTCCAGTTCCTGCCACGTCGATTCTTCCCTGCCTTCGCCTCAGCGGTTTTTGTGGGTCTTCTATCACTTCCTTCATCTCCTCCTACCTCTCCGTGTCCAGTGTTCGACCCCCTCGGCTGGTGCTTGCTCTCGGGGGTCGTGTTTCCTGGTGCTCTGGCGAAGATCCCTGGTCTTCCCCCCTTGTCCCTCGTTCTTTTCCTTTGTTTTATGTGACAAAGGGGGGGGGGGGGGGAGTGTCCGGGTTTGCAACACTGGATTACAAGTTTGGGATTATGTTATATGTATACAGTACATAAGTGTTTTTGCCACATTGAAAATTGTGTTTTGTTCTTGTGTTCAGTGTTTTTGTTGGTTTTTGAAGAAAAGGGTTTTGGGTACAGTACCTTTTTGGTTTCAGACAAGTCTATGTTTTTGCATTACTATGCATGACGGGCATGTGTTAAAACTGTTCTTTTTAGCTACTCCTCAGTTTTTCACTCTTTTATTAGACTCTCTTGTTTAAATTGTGTCTTTGTCATTCATACTTTTGTTTTATGCATTGGTTTTTGGTAGGTTGGGCTTGGATGTCCTCCTCCTATTTGTTATGCAGCCTTGACGTTGGATTTGCCAAGACTACTAACAAATTGGGAGGTTTGACGTACCTCCCAACCTACCAAATAGGAAAACCTACTATTTGGTAGTAGTCTTGGAAAATCCAACGTACATAATACCCTCCCTCACGCCGGACCCCTGCCCATCCGCGTTCTTCTGCTGACGTGAGATGTGATAACAAGAGAGGGTCGCTCATGCGCACGTTCGACAGGGATCGGCGCATGACGGAACACGGGATGGGCCTTGAGCGGTAACTAAGGTAAACCCCTTTTTCTTCTCTTCTAATGCTTTTTTCACCTTCGGTGGTAGTTTTGGTTAATGTACAACGTCTCCTAGAGCAAGATAAGGAGTAGACTCTAGACGTTTTCTTTTTAACCGCGGTTGGAATGACGACATAGCAGTCAAAATAGACAAGTCGTCATTGCAATTAGGTTAATAGCCTTGACGTTGGATTTTCCAAGACTACTACCAAATAGTAGGTTTTCCTATTTGGTAGGTTGGGAGGTACGTCAAACCTCCCAATTTGTTAGTAGTCTTGGCAAATCCAACGTCAACGTCAAGGCTATTAACCTAATTGCAATGACGACTTGTCTAATTTGACTGCTATGTCGTCATTCCAACCGCGGTTAAAAAGAAAACGTCTAGAGTCTACTCCTTATCTTGCTCTAGGAGACGTTGTACATTAACCAAAACTACCACCGAAGGTGAAAAAAGCATAGAAGAGAAGAAAAAGGGGTTTACCTTAGTTACCGCTCAAGGCCCATCCCGTGTTCCGTCATGCGCAGATCCCTGTCGAACGTGCGCATAAGCGACCCTCTCTTGTTATCATTTTTTCACGCGTCGCCATTGTTGAAGTCCGCTTTTGTTGTGCTCCTTCAATTCACCCTGTTTTAGGTTCGTTTCGGCTTTTCTGGCCTTCTTTTTGTTAGACAGATGTTACGTGATCTAGGACACACGTAAATGGGCTCCTCAGTGTGTTTAATGGAGACGCGTGTGGAAATAGCTACCGAAGGTACGGGGGCGCTTGGCGTTCCCCGTCTATATTTTTTCATTCTTTCTCTTTTCATATTCTTTTTTCCTGTTAGTCTGGGCATAGTTTAGCTTTTAGCTTATTTTAGCCTAGCTTGTTTCTCATTCAGGACTTGCTATGCCCCTATGAGTTCTCATTTTTTCATAGCCTAGGTGTACAGTTGGTTCACAATCTGAGATTTCGTGGTGGCGGTGCTGTTTGTAGTGTTTGTGTCAGCCGCATAAATAGCGTTATTCCTGAGTCCCCCCTTTCGAGCCTTCACTGTGTCTCAAGGGCCTGGGCGCTTGGTGGTTCGTGATATCCAGGGGTACCCCACGGGGGCCTCTCCCTCACACCACAGGGTTTTTCGCCCCTGACACATTCTCTACTCGCGGCTAGGCCACCCTTTTTCTCGCCAGTTTCATTTACTGGTTTTTGTGTTCCCTTCCTGTTTTCACCTCCATCCTTTCATAGCTTTTGCCCAATCCTGGGGTACCCCACGGGGGCCCCTGTTTGTGCCAAACCACCCAACCTGCCACTTCTCCTCATGGGCTTTGCTCTATCTCTGTGGGTTGGGTGGTTCCCGGGGGATGTGCCTCCTCTCCCCTGGTGTGTCTTCCTTGCCTCTCCCTTGACCGGTTGAGTCAGGATATTATCAAGGAAGACACTGCTCAGCTTGATGGTCATCGTCGCTTGGAGTTCATAAGGAGTTGACGCTTGTTTGCGGGCCTTTTTTGGTTTTCCTAGACGCCCCTCTCACTTTTTCGGCACCGGGCCCTCTCGGCCGCTCCCGCAAATTTGCGGAGTGCTCAATTCGGTCCTCTGGGTCGTTTCGGCTCCCCGCAAATTTGCGGAGATCGCTGGGGGGTCTCGTGGCGATGTGGGAGGGTTGTGTCGGTACGGTTCTACCTCCATTGGCCCGCAAATTTGCGGTTATAGTTGGCTTTCACTGTTGACCCTTTTTTGTGTCATATTGTTGCCTGTTACTATATTGGTGTCTACACTTTATGGTGTTAGGGCCCTGCATGTGAGGTGTTGAGTGGTGTTTAACACTTTCTCCATCTTTGCAGGTTCTGCTTGTGCTCTTGCGCATCGCCCTCCCTCATCACCTCCCTCGGTGTTCCCGGTTTCGAGTGAGTACGCCTTCCAGTTTGCATGTGTATTCTTGTTTACCCATGCTCATTCCCTGGTTTTTATTGGACATTCTCTTCGCTTACTCCGTCACCGTGCTGCTTATGCTGTGTGTTCTTCCATTGCAGGTGTGATGCCTTGCTTTCGCCAGGGCTGTGGCTCCCCGTGTTTAGAGTGCCACAGGTCCTGCCTACGCCACTCCCAATGTGTGTCCTCTACGGCCTACCTCCCTGCGCTGTGTGGCCCGTGTATGGACCTGGTCGATGTCGTGGACCATCACCCTGGTTCCTCTGACGCGGCGGTGGCCTCTGCATCCCTTCAGTCCGTGTGGGCGGTGGTCTCCCACCACATTCGATCTGTGCGCCATCGCTCCCCGGCTTTTGTGGATGACCGGATCCGTGTGGCCCTGGGCATCCCTGACCCGTCTGGGGGCCGTTTACCTGGCCCTCTCCCTGCTCGGGCCCTTCTTCCTGGGTCCCGTGGTCGGTCGTCGCATCGTCGGGAGGATCCCCAGCTCCGTCCACGCTCTCGATCTCCTCGTCGTCCATCCTCTACTGCCCCTCCTCGTCCTCCTGATGGCCTTGACTCCGGCCGTCTCCCTCGTCATGGTTCTCGCCCTGAGGCCGGGGTTAGCGTCTCTGCCCCTGTACGCCCTCCCCTGGCCTCTCCGGATAGGGGCTCTACTACTTTCCGCCCGCTTCCCCTGAACAAGAGACGTCCTCTTCATGTGTCCTCTACGCGCGCGGATGTCCATACTGTAGCTGGCCCTCTGCTCCCTCCTCCTACTCTGTCCAGGGGGGACCGCCAGGTTGTAGTTGCTTCTCCTCCTACTTCTCCTGCTTCTGTGCCTCTTCTTCCTTCGCGGTCTCGTCCCAAGGTGGAGGTCCCTCCCTCCTCCTCCTCGGTGTCGGGCCGCCCTGTTCTCTCAGCCCCGGGGATCCTTGCTCTGTTTCCCCCCGCGACTCCTTCTGACCTCCTTTTACCCGGCCAGCCTTCCCACTCCCGTCATCCTACTCCTCTTCCTTCTTCTATACCTGATCTTCGACTTCCGGCTCCCCGAGTGGGTACCCCGCCGCTTGACTCGGTAGAGTATAGCGAAGTTTCGGGGTCCCCTTTCTCGGGGGCTGACGTGTCGCTGGAAGAGGGGGATGGTGATGTTTCCCCCTCGGGCGTTAGTGAGCGGGGGCGAGACCCTCTGGGACGCCACGGCAGTCGTCGCTCGCCTTCTTTGGGCCGCGACGCTGCTGTTTCGTGTCATGGGTCTCGCTCTCGCTCACGCTCGCCCCTGCGGGCCGAACAATCTTCGGGGGGGTCGCCTCTCTCGGATAGATTTTCGGCTATGCAGGGGTGGGTTGTGTCACACTTCGACGCGCGATTGGAGGCGATGCAGGAATCCCTCTTGTCGCGCTTCTTGGCGGTGACACAACCTCAGCGCCTCACCCAACCTACCCCTGCTTTGGTCCCCCTCCCCTCTGCGGTGGACCACATTCCCTCTCGCCCTGCTTCTCCTCCTGCCCGGTCGTCGGATAGTACTGCTCCTGCCCTGGCTCAGGTGGTTGCCCCTGCTGTCTCCCATGCGGGGGTCCTCCGTCTGCTAGGGCAGGGTCCGCGCTTGCCCCCCATCCAGAAGGCCAAGGTCCCGTCGAGGACTATGCCTCTCCTCTATGGCTCCTTGGCTGTTTGGAAGGGGGTGCAGGCCTCCCACCCGGAGCGTGCTACCGATTTCCCGTCAGGTGAGAGGGCCCTACCTTTGGGCTGGTCGGTCCAAATTAATGATAGGATGCAGTTCAGGGCGTTCAGGGTGGATGGTCAGGTGGCCGACGTGGAGGTGCGGGCTTACCCGACGAGGACTGACCTTCAGTACTTTTCGGTAAAGCCCAAGCCCCCGTCTGCTCCTCGGACTAAGCTCTGGTCAGACTTCAGCCGCCAGGACATCCTTCAGGATGTTCAGTCCCTCGCTGTTTTGACGGGACTGTCCTCCTATGGGACGGGTTTGAGCGACGATGGTAAGCCTGGCTTAGCCGTCGTCCTTGATAATCCTCTCCCATTGGAGGCCTGGTTTGCTGAGGCCTTAGAATTTGCCAACCGTTCCGTCGACAGATCGGTTTCAGTCCCTCCCCCAGAGTCGTCACTGCTTTTGCCTCCTCTTGTGTCTGTCGGCGGATTGGATGGCAAGTTCTGGTCCTGGATTAGCGCTCCCAAACTTGAAATTTGTGCTATTGCTAACCCGTTCTTTTCCCACCCAGATAAGTCCTCTGTCGACAGGGATTTTACCTTGCGGCAGAGGGTGGCGAACTTATTGTCTTGTCTTTTAGGTTCCCTCCAGACATCTGTTCACCACCTGCGACTTATCGAGGCGACTGCACCTGGCGATCTTCGCGAGGGTTTGGACCACGTTCGGCGGATCCACCTTCAGCTCGCGGTGTCTTTGGTTCCCGAGCTGAAGGCGGTTTTGTGCGAGGCTACTCGACAACGCCAAACGGTAAGGTCCTCGTTCTGCCGGAAGGCCCTTTTGGATATTCGTCAGGGTTTGTTATACTCTGAGTTATATACATCGGGGCTGTTCGCGCAGGATGCTTGGGAACGCTACGCTTCTCTGTCAGCGGACCCTGCTTACGACACGCAAAGACGCGCTGTGTCGCGACCAGGGTCTTCGCAGTCCCGTCCTTCTGCCGGTCCTCCTCGGAGTGCTGGCGCCGCTGCTGCCGCCAAGAAAGGGCGCAGGAAAGGGAAGTTGCCGGCTAGAGCGTCGGTTCCGCCTCGCACTTCTGCTCCTGCTCCCTTTCATCCCCGCCGAGAAGGGGCTGGCCAGCCTTCCACTTCCGGCCGCACTTCGACGGGGTCCGACGCACGACGGACAGGGGATGGGGTGACCCGCCCTTTTCGGCGAGGTGGGGGGGGGGTAGAGGTGGTCAACGTGGATCTTTTGACCGCAAGGACCGTACCGGGGGACCCTCCACGTCAAAAAATGTGTAGGTTCTCCGGGTCGGTCTCCTCCTTGTTCTCCTTCTCGCCTCGCCGAACGGGTCGCTCACCTCATCTCGGGGGCTCCCACAGGTTGTTTTCGCCCTTGCGCCCCTCGGTGGCCGCGAGGGACGTGGGGGCGGAAGATTGCACGGAGGGGTCTAACCTGGAGATGGAAGTCCAGATCCCCACTCAGCTCTTGTCAACGAAGCCGGCCTGTCTCTTCGGAGGTGGCCGCCGTGATTACATCCATGCACGAGCAGGGAATCGTCAAGGAGGTGAAAGCCGGTCACCCGGTTTTCCTCTCCCGTGTTTTTCTGGTACCGAAGAAGGACTGCGACGCGATGCGACCGGTGGTGGATCTGTCGGCCCTCAACGGGCACATCGTGAACACGCGATTTCGGATGCTAACGGTGCACCAGGTACGACTGGCCCTGCGACCTCTGTCGTGGGTAGTGTCGCTGGACCTCAAGGA
The DNA here is from genome assembly GCA_037953745.1 of Lithodes maja. NCBI lineage: Eukaryota > Metazoa > Arthropoda > Malacostraca > Decapoda > Lithodidae > Lithodes > Lithodes maja. Next base: position 42,752 of record JBAKBP010020241.1, read on the forward strand.
TGCGTATTGGCACGTCCCTATACATCCTCGTTTCCAGCGATTCTTGGCCGTTCGGACTTCCGATCGTGTGTTCATGTTCGACAGGCTTCCCTTCGGTCTCAACATCGCGCCGCGGATCTTCTCGAAACTGGTGAAGCAGGCTCTGGATCCTCTCCTCAGGGGCGGCCTCCAGATCCTGTTTTACTTGGACGACTGGTTGATTGTTTCAGACACCCTAGAACAGTGCGTTCGCGACACCCTCACAGTAGTTCAACACAT
>JBAKBP010020242.1:0-43008 GCA_037953745.1 Lithodes maja
AGTAGCCTTTTACAAGATCAATTTTAGTAAGGTACTTTGCATTCCCTATCTTGTCCACGCTGTCGTCAACTCGAGGCAAAGGGTAAGGGTTGGTAGTGGTCAAGCCATTTAGCCTACGAAAATCTATGCAGAACCGCACCTTGCCGTCAGGTTTTGGCTGCAACGTGACGGGTGATGTCCACTTCACATAACCTTCAGTGATCATCCCTCTCTCAACCATGTACTTTAACTCCTCCCGTAAAGCTGGCAACTTTACCGGGGGCACACGGTAGGGCACTGACTTGAAGGGCACATTATCACCGACGTCCACGTCGTGCGTTACCTGAGTAGTGAGACCTGGGTGTTCGGCGAAAACAGAGGGGTATGACCTGAACAGGCCTAGGACAGCAGCACCCTGGTGCTCAGGCAGGTGACTTACAGCTTGCCTAGCCTCTTGTTCAGTATTCCCCGCCCACTGTTCCACGGAAATGACACAGTCCCAGCTATCCTCCTCAGCAGCATGACTGTCCCCACCTCCTTCTCCACCCTGGCCGCTGCAGGCCAGCACAGGGACAGTGAGAGGCTCTGAGGGGCGTCTCACATACTCTTTCATGAGGTTAACATGACATAACTGATGTTTTTTTCTACGGTCAGGTGTTGCAACGAGATAATCAAGGTCGGACAGTTTCTTAGCCACCACATACGGCCCAATAAACTTGGCAGAAAGGGGGTGTCCAGGCAAAGGTAAAAGCAACATTACCTCCTGACCCACCGAAAACTCCCGAAGCTTCACCTTGGCGTCATACTGGTGCTTCATGACCGCCTGTGCATTAACCAAGTTATTACCTGCCGCTGCCATGCAACCTATAAGTCTCTCCCGGCTCTCAAGGATATATTTAAGTACAGACCCCGGCTTCTCTTCGCCCTCCCAGATCTCTTTCACCATACTTAAAGGTCCTCTCACATTATGGCCAAAGACTAGTTGATTTGGACTGAACCCCAGGCTCTCTCCTGGGACTTCACGTGCAGCGAACAGAACATACGGCAGACCCAAATCCCAATCAGTGTCATGTTCTGCACAGTAACAGCGTAGCATACTCTTCAGGGTCGAGTGCCACCGCTCCAAGACTCCCTGACTCTCGGGATGGTAGGCTGACGACACTACAGAACATATACCGTGCAACTGAAGGGTTTGCTTGAACAATTTGGATGTAAAATTGCTCCCCTGGTCTGACTGCACCTCACGTGGAAATCCATAACGGGAACAGAACAATAATAAGTTTTTAACAACTGCCTTTGCCGAGCCGTTTCTCATGGGGTATGCGTCCGGGTATCTCGTAGCCACATCCATGATTGTCAACAGGAATTTATTGCCACTACTAGTAGGCGGGAAAGGGCCAACCAAATCTACTACAACTTTGCTGAACGGAGGCCCGGTGACAGGTATGGGAAACAAAGGTGCCTTCGGGATTGTCTGGTTAGGCTTCCCCGTTGTCTGGCAGGTCGCACACCCAGCCACCCATGCACAGACATCAGCCTTGACCCCAGGCCACCAGAAAAACCTGCCCAATGCCGCCAATGTTTTTGTTACCCCCAAATGACCCGCCACCGGCACATCATGCGCCAGACACAATAAGGACTCTCTATACTTATTTGGAACAACCACCTGGTCTACTACCCTCGCACCGCCCTCCCACTTCGATTTGGGGTCTAGAAATCTGCGGTACAATATCCTGTTGAGCCTAAAGAAATCTCCCGGCTTCGCATCCCCATCTTCCTCCAACTCTATGGCACCATTGCTATAACGAGCTAGGCTAGCGTCTTGCAGCTGCTGCTCACTAATGTCCCTGGGCGTCAATGCATCAAGATGGTTTTGTAATAAGACATTACCCCGGCTAGTAGGCTCTACTGCCTTAGTGGCTCTCGCTACAGCTCTTGCCTCACGCGAAGTCTTACCCAACTCTGCCTTGTTACACACCATATCTGGGCCAGAGTCAACTCCCGTGTTTATTATAGGTCCAAGTACCGAATCACCGAGAAGTGCAGCAGAATCAATGTCCCTTTTCCTGCCCTTAGCAACCTTCTCCTGATCCTTCCTCCACTGTCCCCGAGGTTGAGTGCTAGGCTGTGCAGGAGCCGCAGAGCGAGATCGGGTTACCACACAGGCCATCTCATCCTGTTGGCACCTCCCAACCCATTCCCGATTCTCACCATCCACGTCGGCCGCCCTCTCGGCAACGACTACGGGTGGAGTCCCGGAAGTGGGCACCGCAAAGTCGTTGCCGAGAAGAAGGTCGACGCCCTCAACTGGCAAACACTCAACGATCCCTACATCCAGCTCCCTGCACACCTCTCCCACTCTCAACTCCAACCTCACAAGTGGGTATGACCTCGTAGCATTTATACCCTGCACCACAACAACTCTGGCCGCATTTATCGGTTTCCCTGTGAAGTTCCTCAACAAAGTTTGCGAAGCCCCCGTATCCCTCAGCAAGTCAACCCTCCGTAGTTCACTCCCCCAGCTCACAAACCCGTGCCCCCGATGGCTACAGAAAGTGTCCCGGACAGGTGTCGAGCCTTCCGTACGCTTCTTTACCGCGTGTGCCTCAGCTGCTGACAACCTACCCCGGGCAGTTGCTGCAGCCTTCAGAGACACACCGATACTGTGAACCAATGACACCGGCTTAGCGGGAGTGTTACTAGGGCACTCACGTGAATAATGGCCTAGCTTCTGACATTTGTAACATTTCACATCCCCAATGGGCTTCTTCCCTTGTGCGGGCGAAGAAGGGGCCTGACCTTTAGTAAACGGGAGAGGCTTGTGTTTGTAGGTGTTATTAGGTGCAATGCATTTAGTGTGGTTATGTGTGTCATAGGATTTGTTATTATCGAAAACTCTGGTGGGTGGGGTATAGCGCCCCTTCTGCCCTGACTCAGCCCTCTGAGCGGCACCGCAACCACGAATCAATGATAATCTGAAGTCTGCCATCTTGGCAGCCTCCTCTACTGTCTTGGGACATTTTTCCTTAATGTTCAGCGTTAGATCGGTTCCAGTGCATTTGTAAAACTGTTCCAGATAGAAAAGTTGCTTAATTTCCTCAGCCGACTCTGCGTGCTCGGACCGAAACCAGTTATTACATGCATCTGTTAAGTCCCGTGCGTGCTCCATAAAACTGACATCGCTCTTCTTATTCACGCCACGGAACTTCAATCTATAAGTTTCGGGTTGCAGTTCGTAGGCCCGGAGCACAGCCTCCTTCACCAGTCCATACACTACACTCTCGTCCAGTGACAGTGCATCGTAGGCTTTCAACCCCTTACCCACTAGACGTGATGAAACTAATGCTGCCCATTTAACCTCCGGCCAGTCATACTCACGACACTTCTTTTCGAAACGAGCAAAAAACTCAGTCACTGCTGTCTCATCAAATGCGGGTACTAACTTAATTAAATGCGAAAGTGAGTCTGTAACCCGGTGCCCACCACCGAGATGACGCCCCGTGGTCTCTACTCTAGACTTCTCGACATCCATTTCAGCCTGGTACCTGGTTGCATCCTGATTGGCTTGGATTCTAGCAACCTCTATGCGTTCTATACTAGCCTGTTGTATCTGAGTCTCCTGCAGCTTAAACTTAGCTAGTTCTAGCTGAAATAACATCTCAGGAGACAGGCCTGGGGGGGGAGAGCACAAAATGGGGGATCCACACCGAGACGTGTTTACGGGTAAGCCAGCTTGCCCTTGAGAACCCTCCTGCTGCATCGTGCTAAGACTCGCTGGCTGAGGGCCCAGCTCAGGGGTAGAGTGGAATGGAGGCTTGGAGGGAACCCCCCAAGACCCCACTCCACCCACCGCCCCATCGCCATCACCCAACAAACATGCCACCAAATTCTTCTTGGGCCAACTGTCAGGACAGTCCCGCCCCAAAACCGTGGCTAAACAGCGAAGACCGTAACAATCAATAGCCTGCAGGCGCTGTTCGGTCAAAGGTGTCTGCAAAAATGCCCGGGCATCCCTCTCTCCACTTATAACACTCCCCTCCCCAAACATCTGTTGTACTTGCTGGTTACTAGGCTGTACCGTGTTATCCTCCCCCGTAAATGATGAGTCATTAGACATAGTGCTGGTTATACAATTGCTGTTCATAAAAAAAAAGAAGTGCTTATTACTAATTGCAGTCTCGACTCACAAAATGTTAAAGATGCTTGAATGACTCTACTCTAGACACCCCCAACGAAACAATCTGCAAGTCCACCAATACAATAATGACACAATAAAAATTCCTCCAATATGCAAGAAAATTCTAGCCAGCTCTACTAGGTAGCATAGAATAGTTCTCCAAAAAACATGTGATAGGATACTACTGAATCTTGTGCAAGGTCGCCATTTTGTTACGGCTGGATCGGCAATACATATTCGGGATTCTTGATCGTAGGACAGAAATGGCTTATGTGACAACGACACGCTCGATTCCAGTCCCAAATACTATATGCTCCAGACAACAAAAGCACCAACGCCCTACAGAGTTATCGTCTATGGTAACGAGGTACCTTAACTCGGCGAAAGTGTACAACAGGGGTAGGCTATGAGGCTAAACTCCCTCAGACATTTATAGGTTACGTTATTACTAAAGAAATGCAATACTCAAGAAACTACGTTAATATTAAGCCTCTAATAATGTAGAATAGAAGCAGGCTAAAGGTATGACAGTGAAATGCTAAATGACAAATGTACACGCCTACTTGAAAGCGCGTGCACTAGAATAACTGTCCCCTACTAACATGCACTAGCATGTAGCATACAAGATGTTCATGATCCAGTAGATACCTAATAATACACATGGAAGGAACATAAACAGTAGTCACTTATTGTAATAATGAATCTATACTTGGAATAACTAAAAGGTTGCAGGCAACAGTACTGCGCCGGTAGCCTACTACCGCATAGGCTACTTCGCTTCTCTCACTCTGTCTCCCCTCTGAGTCCGTATGCGCCCTACGCAACAGAACTCCGGACACAGCAGCAAAACGACAGTGCAGTTAATTGATACATGAAAGTATTAATAGTGTTGTCTTGTGTGTGAGTAATGTGTATTGTAAAGTGTTACATACATAAACTTAAAGAGAGCTGCAATGCATAGTAAAATAAAGATATCACCCACTCATCATCCCCATGTGTTCTAGCTAGCAGGCCAAGTCACAGGAACAACGAGTCCCAGCACCGAAAGCGAGAACCCAGGAAAAGACTGCAGAGAACACAAGGACAGATAAATTACGTTACTCTACTATACCGGCACTACGAGCGAGCTGTAGTCTCTGGTACTGCACTCGCTCCTGGCTCGGTAGGCAAATCAAGGCTAAGTCCTCGCCCCTCTACAGACAACTCCTGGGCATGGTCGGGCTCTTACACATGGCACTAGTCTAGTCACAAATTGGATGATGAGCTGGGCATATAACTCGTGAACATGTAGAACGTTCACCAACTATCCTCATCAAGAAGATCGCTGTTCACATTAACCCCTTAAATCTAATACATGTAAATATATGCTTGTCCTAAGAGTAATACGAGAGGTGAGTGCTGAAACTCCTTTAGGACCTCAAGGGAAGGGTATGCATTTAAATAGAGAGAAGAATGAAATGAGAGTAATGTCGTCAGAGAGAAAGAGTGCAACCGTGAGAAGTTGGGAGAGAGGGCAAGGGATGTTAGAATCTCAAAGGTTCTAGGCAACCTGATCATGGAACACACAGCGAGCCTCCATGCAATGTGCAGTACGACAACATGGGCAGCCAGGCAGCATATGCAGGCGGCAATGCACTACCAACCCTGTCGCACCTAGCTATAAGCGCAGGGCTGCCAACCGGTCCATACGTCTGGCAACCATTGCTACCCTCTCGCTCTGAAGTCTAACTCACTCTCTCTCTCTGAATTCCTATCATCTCATCTATCAACTTCTCTATTGATACTACATATTAAATGGAAGGTCTCGACATGGCTTAAAACAAAACCCACCACTGGTTAGCACATGACGAGACCTTTGCAGAGATACAAAGAACATAGTTATACGTTGTCACACTCAATATAAGCAGCCAACACGGTACAACGCGGTACCGTGGCGGTACAGTGGAGTACCAAGGAGTACAATCAGGTTGCGTTGCCACGCACTGGGCGTCACACGTAATATTTGACGCACAGACTTGAGATTTGCACTAGGCTATGCGGCATGCCATGCGCACCAGTATCTCGTATCATTGACTCTAGCTAGACTTTATCAGTCACAGTAGACATTAAGTATATTAACCCAATTACTCTTATTATGCATACCCATTTATGATTACACAAGCATTTTGCAGCCTAGTTTCATGTATTGAGACACAAACGACTTAGGCTCTTTTTGTTGATAGGAATACTGCATTGTCGTGGCGATTATTATTAGTGTTTTAGCGTTTAGGATATTCTTGGCTCCGACTGCATTATATATCCTGCCTTTTTGTGTGCATAGCCTGCACGAGCATTGTTCCGCTGCCTGCCTTTTTGGGTTCCATTTCCGATTCGAGCATCTTGATAGCATCTAACATTTAAAGAAGATTCCTTGTTGGTGTTGAAGGACTTTAGTGCACTTTCTTTCATGCAGGAGTACCTGACATTTATTGTTTAAAGTAACGTAAGCTGTAACTTCTCTTACCACCTTACTTTGCATACCATAACCAAGCACCTTCGGTTATAGGTAGTAATAGGCTGTTTTCACATAACATTAAGCCTAGAGTAGACGCACATTTATTGAGAGTTTAATAACCTATTATTGCATATAGAACTCTGGAGAGTATATGTGTTCTTTGTTCACTGGGAATATACATCAGAGGTTGGATCTAGCGCTTTCCGTTGTAGCATTTATGCCATTACTAGTCCAATGAATAAGAACCCTGATATATTTGAACCTCAGTCGTAACAAAGGCAACTATACACATGTTTTATATAGGGATTTATTATAATGAATATATCCTTATAGAAAACGAGCGATTACTGGCCTTCTCAGGAGCCTGTCATTTATTGTACCGTACTTATCAATGATCCACAATTGTATTTTTTATTTGTATTACTGTTACATATGGATGTCTAAAGTTACACTTTTTTGCCCAACCTTCCAAGCTAAGTAGCACATTGTTTTTTAAATCAAATAAGCAAGATGTCGCTGGTACAGAAGGGGTTAATTAACCAGAACACGATTGTTGATAAAGTTCTGTGGTTGGAATATAGGTGGTGTTAAGTTGTCTTTCCCTCATCCTATGGCTTAAACTGGTTGAAGCTCCGAGTGTACAGATATTTTGACTCTACTGCACCTTCAATTTGGCTCTCTGTCATTCTTTCAACTTCGGGGGGGGGGGGGGACTTGTTACAGGCAGCTTTATCTCTTGTCTTCGTCACACACACACACACACACACACACACACACTGAGCTAGCCGCGCGGCTACCTGCAACCCAGCAGACCGGGGTTCAAAATCTCGCTTAGAGACAAAGCTGGCGGTTACCTTCTCCCTTGAGCAAGGATATGGGTATTTGTCATTGATGATAATGACTAGAATAGGAAGCGGGACAATATGAGCCAAAAACTGAATTCCTGTCAAACTACAATTATGAATACACACAGCCAGAACACAATTGGCAAAAAGTCGTTCTCCATCTTTTGCAATATTCCGAGCTTGTGATGTTACAATTGATCCTCTGCCGCTGCTCTGGCCTCGCTCACGGGAAAATGTTGCAATATTTGTTTATGTTTAGAAACAGCAGGGAGGTAATTTAAGGGGGAGGTAGTTAGCCCCATTAATTATGAGATTTTAAGAAGTTCACCTCATCAATTTGACGATTTTAAGACCTTTCGTGCCATTTAGGTGTCGAATTTTTCCTGGCGAGCGGGAGCGAGCCTCTAATTCTAAGAGGAATTGGCCTTCGGCTGGAAGATTTTTCTACCGAATAATGTATATACAATTTGTTCTTGAAGTGGGGTCAAGGGGGTGTTTTTAAAAGCTTGATGCAGGTTTAGCGAGGATACTGTAAACTAAATAAATAGATAAATGGACTAAATAGTAACGACCAAAAAAGATACCGAAATGTTATGCACCGAGTTTTATGGCCCGATTTATATTATATGTTCAGAGAGAGGGAGAGAGAGTGAGAGTGAGAGAGTTCAAATAAATCTTGAGATGTATGGGTCGAGGTTTCCCATTATTCATCCTATTTTCACCTCAGCCCGTAAGCCTGGAGCTGTGGGCTGGACCTTACGAATATATTTAACCCACATTTTTTTCTACCACAAGGAAACACAATCCCTGGTATGGAAAGGCCAATTTATTGATTGATAGTTATTTTTGTTATGTATGTATTAATGTATACTTATTTATGTGTGTGTATGACGCATTTCTTCTCTGTTTTCTGGCTATTATTAGTTGATATTATTCAGATTAGGAAGAGTACATGGAAGTTAGAGGGTTGATTGAGAGAGTTAATTCCCACAGATCCCTTCTAAGCTGTATATGATCATCTAATGATAGCCAAATACATTATCGCAATGCGTCATAATCCCTAAGGGGTTAAAATGATAATAACTTTACCACCTCGAGTATTGTTTTTTTGTTTTTGCCACTTCGCATGTATTTGGGTAAAACGGCAGCTTTGCATGCACAGTCCCACTCTGGATAAACACCATTAAAAGTTTCCTTCTTCTTGCGTTACTTTCAGTGAACCCCACGAGGAAGGTTCTTAATTGCTGGCCCACACACACTGAACATTGTTTTAGGCACGACTCCGACCATATATATTATTCGGATGTTTATTTTTTTAGTATGATTCTACTAAATAAACTACCAAGCAAAAAGAGTCTCCGCTTTGAAATACATTCTGATAATTACTATAATGAATAATAGGCTTGATAAAGTGAGCCTGTGAATTGTTTTATCGGTGACCTTTTGGTTCATTTGTTAAGACATCTCTAGTTGCGTGGAGAATGGGGAGGGGGGGGGGGGGATGTTGACGAAGGAGGTGGTTGGGGGTGGCGGTAGTTGCCTCATGTTACCTGGGGGAACAATTAGGTTTGGGAAAGGTAGGGAAACTTTAAAGAACGGAGAGAGAGAGAGAGAGAGAAGTTGCATGATATAACCCTATAGTGCGTGCGAGTTACTGTGGTTAACGTGTGAATGGGACGTGTCTAGGACGGTCAAGGATTGCATGCGGCTAACAAGAGAATGGGTGCAAAATTGTCGTAGATTTTGCTTGGCCGTACAGTAGTAATGCTTATGACCTGTCGGTATAATTCCTATGCTTCTTAAGTTATTTCTGAATCTTGAAAGGTGTTTTCTTGAAGTGTGATTAATAAATTATCTTATAATAATTGCTCTAATTTTCATTCTCAAACACTTATGGGCACTTTTATTGCACTTACATAAATTTTGGTCTTAGTGTTCAATATCGTGGAGGCAGCCATTTAGAAGTAGTGCGTCAAAGGTGCCAGAGATGACAAATCTCACGGTGCAAGAGCTACCATAGTTGGTAGCGGAAATCCGGCAGGTTCAAGGTATTAATTTTGGCTCTGCGAACAACTCTTGCCTTAGTGTTCAATGTCGTAGAGGCATCCATTTATGAGAAGTAGTGCGTCAAAGGTTCCGGAGATAACAAAACTCAGTGAAACTATCAACTTAGTGAGTGTAGTGGAAATCTGACAAGATCATTTTGTTCATTTTGGCTCTGCAGACAAATATGGTCTTTATGTTCAATGTTGTGGAGGCAACTGCTTAGGAGGAGTAGTTCGTTAAACTTTTCGGAGACGACAAAATAAACTCAATTCAACAAAACACAGCCCTTTTATTAGTGGACTCGGAAAACGTGGTGATGGTGTAGTCAGTGTATGTGGTCAAAACAGTAGCATGAAAATGTAGGGTGCCAAGAGAAAAACACACCAGAAAAATAGTGAAAAATTAGTTACTTTACTCTTTTTCTTTTCAGCTGACGATAATTGAATATTTTAGCAGCTAATTTATCGATTCTCAATGGAAAATATGAAACTACTGTCTCTGCATCATATTAAGACCAAATTTATATAATTAAGCACCATATTTCACTACAATATCATACAAATAACTGAGAAATCTTGATGGGATATTTGTAATTTACCGTCAGTTGAAAAGAAACAGACTATATATAGGTCGATATAAAGCCAAGTGTAAAGACCGAAAAACTAATGTCAACAACTCGAAGGACAGTCAAGGTCACATTCAGACCAGAAAAATTATGCAAGCAACACAAATGATAGCAGGGGAGAGAGGCAGTCTTGCGAGGAACCAACACTAACAGCTGGAAGAATAAAATACCACTCCGACAAAAAGAGTGAGAGAGTGAGAGGGAGGCGAAAGAGAGGAAGAGGCAGGGAGGGGTAAAGCTAAAGAGGCAGGAAGTGAGACAAGGACGACAGGAAATAGCGAGAGAATAAAAGAAAAATGGGAAAAAGCAACATCGTGAAAAACAACAACGAAAGAGAATGCGAACACTAAGGTAGGAATAGAGAGAGTAGAAAATTGAAGGGAAAATAAACACAGACAAGGGCAACAGGTCAGACATATAAAACCTCGAGAGGCACTTGGGAGAGCGCATACCTCCGCCTATGCTGGCAGAGGTATGCGCTTTACAGAACGCCTCCCAAATAGAAATACTTCTTTCCTTGGTGTGTATCCTATCTGGCCACCAAATTTGGTGAAAATCGGTTCGTAACTTTGTGAGCCGCCCACGCTGGTGGAGGTATGAGCTCTACTGATCACCTCTTAAATCGAATAATTTATTCCTTGGGTCATATTCTAGCAGCCTATCAAGTTTCATGATCATCAGTTCATACATTTTTGAGATACCCTGTTTACAGACAAGCAAACAGACAAGATTTTTTGTTTTATTTCACCACCCAAAAAAACAAACAGATAAAAGGAAATGTAAGAGCATGTACACGGAATATTGAGGATACTTATCCAAACATAAATGGTAGCAAAGCAAAATACGACACAGAAAAGAGGCAATAAGCAAGAGATGAGAGAAACAAGAGGGGGAGGACATGGGCATATCCCTGGCATTATACATTATACCCAGTGAGGCAGAAAGATTGGGTAGATTAAGTTGAGTTTTAGATTAAGAGTATGAGTAAGGGGAGTAGATAGAAGCGTATGAGGAGGAAGAGAGGCAGGATGTGAAGTTAAGGAGGGAGGCGAGCGAAGGAGGATGGGTGTAGGAGAGGAGGAGGAGGAGAAGGAGGACGTGAAGTGTGAGGAGGAGGACTATGTGGAGGGTGAAGGATCCACTTTTCGCGTGACACAGATAGATACAAATATGGTGTATGCAAGTGTGGTGTTGGAGGCCATCTGCGGGACTGAGAAAGGTTGTGTATGTAAATAAAATTAAAGTGGATTAAAAATGAGAACTGAGGGCAAATCGGAAAGCAGTGTAGTACTCAATTTGGTAAGTATATTTATATTTATAAACTTATATACTTTTCAGAAATGTATAGCGTGACGGGTTCGAGTTTGTTAAGTATAATTATGCATAGGTAATTGAAGTTAAATCTGAGGGAATGTCTCATAATCTCAAAATACTTAGTCCAAATAAGAGGGAGAAGACGGTCCAGAAAAGAACATAGACTTCCCCTTAACTTTAGAAGATTTTTTGCAATTTTGGAGAGAGATTGGTTGAAATTTGAAAGTTCATGGAAATATTATGTATGTGTGGATGAACGAATGAAGAAATCTGTGATGGATGCTAGGGTGTATAGGGGTATTGAAGGGGGTCTGTCTAATCATTATGTAGTAGTAGCTAAGGCTAGGATACAAAAGAAGTGGGTGAGGAGAGCTGGAAGGAGGCGAGAGGAAGGTGGAATGGTGAGGAGGGTGGAGAGGTTACAGGAGGAGGAAATCAGGGAAGAGTACAGGAGAGCAGTAGAAAGACGACTAGGTGGGTTCGACCTGGAAGTTATGGAGGAAGTGGAGGAGATGAGCAAGTTGTTTAAGGAAGAGATCTGTGCAGCATGTGAGGAGATGTGTGGAGTGAGGAGAAGAGGGAGGGGAGTGAAAGGTGGACAGAAGAGGTAAAAATAGCTGTGGAAGAAAAGAAGAAAGCATAATTATAGAGAGTGGTTGGGTAGTAGAGGGAATGAAGATTCCGAGAGACAGAAACGAGCGAGGTAAGTGGAGAGAAAGAGGGTGGTGAAGAGAGTAGTGAAGGAAAGTAAGAGAAGAGTAGATGAGGAATATGGAAGGAATCTGAGTGTAAAATGGAGGGAGAGTAAGAAACTGTTCTGGAAAGAAGTCAAGAAAGTTAGGGAAGGTAGCAAGGGAAGTAAACAGACATACACAGTGGGTTCCGTTGTTCCCGCTGCAGGCTGCGGTTCATTACCGGTAAACAATAGCAAGACAGGCGGGCGACGGACGGCGGAAAATACTCAGTGCTGCTGTGGGTGTGGGTGTGGGTGTATGTGTATGGGTGTGTATGTATATGGGTGTGTGTGTGTTTGCGCCCGTTTCTTTGGTGTGAGATTGAAGGGTTCCGGTTTACATACAGGGAACGACGTGAGGTGTAAGCGGGTAGTATCTTTATTATAGTCTACAATGATGGCGGTACTTCAAGTGCATGGAATAGTCCAGTAAAGATACGGCAGAATGGGGGGTCAACCTACCACTAATTGGAATAGTTTTTCTGATTGTTGCATATGAAACTAGATTATGAGGAGGATAACATATCAAAAGTCTAAGAAAATCAAAATATGGGAACATATTTTAAAATTGTGTTAAGGACACATACCCTCAGACAACAACAAAAATCAATTTTCTTTGCTTAATGAGATGCATACTGCGACTACGGAACACTTATTCTTTATGAAATATAGTTAAATGCATCAATGCATCATGCGTCAGTGTTCAATGCATCATCACTGAGTTCCTCTAATTGTAATGTTGACATATTTGCACAGATTCCACGACACTGTCCACATGCAATAGTGCAGTCAAGTCCATTCTTGCGACATGTACATCGCAGAGTTTGACAGCCAGTCTTACAGCTGCATCTGATGACCTCAATTGAGGAGCGGGATCTTTACTTGTTGTCAACGGGTACATTCTTCCATCGACCACCTTCCACCCCCAGTCTTCTGGATGCAGAGTATTCACACCACACCACACCTGAACCTGATAGTAAACTCGGAGGCTGTGATTTCTCAGAGATGCAGAGGTCGGAGGTAGTGCATGAGGCTGTACACTTAAGGTACTGGATGTTGTCTTTTGACAGAAACGTCTGTACCGCAGCTCATCAATGGTTTCCCCTTCGAGACCACTGTACAATGACACAACTGCAATTTCTCCAGCAGTAATGATGTTCCCTTTTGTCATGTCTGGTTTCATGAAAAGTTGTGCTTGTTTGCAGAAGACAGCATTTGTCATGCGTGTCAGAGCAAGTTGCTTTCCAAGACCATGGACTCTCGATGTAGTATCACATCCAAGGACAGCATGTATGAAGAGTATGTTGTCACAGACTGCGCTGCCAAGGGCTGCCCTTGTCGTTTTAATGTTCCATGTTCTTGGTCTCTTCTTTGAGTGTGATTTTGGCTCTGGTTTGAAGAAGAGTTTGTGCGATGTATTCTTGCCATGATAGCAGAGAAGTACAAGTAGATCAGTGTCGTCTCCAACCAGTATGCTGTCACACCTAGCTGCAGATTCCAATCTTTGCAGAACCTCGTTGCTCTCTATGTCTTGGGCAGTTGTTTTCCCAGCTAGTAGCTCCTCCATCAGAGTTCCTAAAGTCTGGAGATCACTGTGCAATTCAAGTTTGTCTTCTTGGTTGTCGATATGGGCGTCAGGATTTTCACTACTTGAACTATCTTCACAGGGCTGCATCTCAACTCCTTTGGTTTCATCCGTCAAAGAAGTTACATCAACTTGATATGCTCTAGCTGTCAGGAGAGTGTTGAGGGCTGAATCGACTAAGAGATGACCTCGCATTGCTCTTGCTACAGCTTTACCAGACAGCATGTGACCGACTGAGTTCGGGGCATATACCACTTCAAGCACTTCCTGAAGTCCAGATCCAGACATTAAATGTCCAATGGAACCCAAGAAGCTCATTTGGGTATGAAACGCTCCGAGACGCACAACAATTGATCGGACGTCGCTGTTTGGTGGTTCACTTTCTACAATGGTGTGTGCCTTCCACCAGAGAGGCTGATCAAATGTGATTACGGGGGTGGTATTGTACCGCTTTGCATGCGATGAAACAAATACTAGTGTCGAGTATATACAGGAAAGGTCATTTGGATTCATGTCTATCATGGGCATAAATACTACCGAAGCTTTCCCTGGATGGTTTCCATCTGCAATCATTTGCATGTATCCATTCCATAGAGGTCTTGATATTTGAGCTGTCGGTGATACTTTCCACAGAAAGTCAGATTGGAGATATGGCTCTTTCACATCTGGTTTCTCCAAGACTTCGTAAGACATGTTGTACATTGCTTCTCTCTCTGATGGATATGGGTGATTGTTTATCTTTCCGAGGGCAACTACATCTTTCAAAGGGATGTCCTTTCTAGGAATCTTTCTTTCAGCTTTCAGATAGGGTGTTACAGCTGCGATTATACCCATTCCATGAAACGTGTTCTTGCCATCTAGAGTGGCAATGTCATGGTCTGCATTGTCTCCCATGTACTGATGGAAATGTCCTGGAAAGTACTCAGAAAAGCTAGTCCCATGGGCAGCTGCAGAACTGCGCTGGAACTTCTGTACTTCTGCATAAGAACAACAGAAACCATGTGCATGCAAGGAATCGATCAGGGATCTGGAATCAAAACTATTGTGCATCTGGATTCCCAGACCGATTTGTAGAGGAGCCATGAGTGCTCTTGGACGAGTTGCTTGCATGATGGCTTGACCTATCGATGCTATCTTCTGCGACTTGTAGCCCACGAAGAGCTCTGTAAGGAAGGTCTATAACGAGTCAGGGACGAATCTCAGGTTATCTTGGATGGATGCCATGGCACTTGTTGCTGGATAGACATCTCTCGACTGGTTAATTTCTTTGATGTCATTTTTTATCAGTTTAGCTGCTGTTTTGATTATTTCTTTGTGTTTGTCACAATCTTCTTGTTGTGACCTCAAGTGAAAATCGTGCAATATTCGAGAAACAGTGCTTTTCAGAGTGACAACATTAGACTTCCCATCAATTTCTGTGATGACAATCTGGTTTCCAAAGTGTTTCTTCAATTCATTCTTCATGTGAGTGTATCCATAGGCAACGCTCTTATCATCACAGTATTCTTTCATTTTTTCAATTAAGTCTGTTATGGTTTTCTGTTCATCATCATTTTCCTCTAAGTATTCTGTAGCTTTCAAGAAGGCTTGTCTTGCTGTTCCCTGCTTTGGTCTTCCAGCACGCTCACTCCTTTTAACCCGCTTGAATGGTTTTCCATCACTGCTTTGAAATATTTGGGGAATCTGCTTCTCTGTCCTGAAGTTAGTTGAACAAAGGTTATGATATAGTGCATCGGCAGCATGGAGGTCATTAACAAATAATACACAATCTCTGACGACGTCTACCCAAGGACCCTCATACTCCTCACATGCTTTGAGAATCATTTTCTGCATGTTGATGGATCGAACTGGAATGAGTTTTCGGGCATCCTGTCGACCACCTGAACTATCTCCACAGCCACAAAATATACAATGTTCTTTGTAGACGAATACTGGTTTCGAAGATCGGAGGCTAGCAGAAGATTGATGAAAATCTGCCTCATTGGCTGATCTTTTTTTGTCTCATTCAATAACATGGGGGTTTGTGTAATCCTTGCGACATTTGATATGAACTGTCTGACCAACAGATACAGACAAAGTATCCTGACGTAGCGTACAGGCCCTCACGATACTGTCACATCCTTTCTGAGTTAATGTAACCGTCTGTTGACCATCAGCGAGAGGTTGCTCACAAAACACACACTTATCCATGATAGCTAGTCATAGATCTGAAATGAAAAGAAAAGTCACATATTATATTTTATATAACCAAGGTGACAAACATCAACATGTAGATTATCTAAGAAACAGATGTACAAATATTGCTGCAATATAAAATGAAACGATGAGACAGACAAGTAGAGAACCACGATTTGTCATTAATGAAAAGTTGCTGACTCAGCATTTTAGAAAATGCCTTTGCAAAACAATGTTCCCACAGATAGATTTTCCTAGACTTTTAGTATGTTATTCCTATACTAACACACACTAAAATAAAACAGAGAGAAAAACTATTCCAATTAGTGGTGGGTATATCCATATCTTTACTGGACTAATACCGTATTGACGGTATTGTTCCACTGATCTCTCAACTAGCAAGATGCTTGTGATTAAGCTCTCTCAGTGCAAGTTATTTTAATTTCGTACTAATTTGAAATTATTACGAAATTATTTGTGATAAACATAAGGTAATTGCCTGCCATAATTACTGCTATTAATGATGGCCTATTGCACAAAATATAACTATTTGGGGGCTGGATACAGTGGTCTGGATAACTTGCTGCATTCCCGAAATGAGATCTTGGATGGCGTTAAGGTGATCTCACAACTTGGCAAAGGTGTTGATGGGACGGCTTCTCTGGTGAGGTACAATAAGAAAGTTAAGGCCTGCATGAAGGATGCTAACCCCGGCCAGGCCTTGATGGCGGAGGCTAATGTGTTGTATAATGTGGATGGGGCAGGAGGGGCACCACGGCTGATGGCTTCTAGTGAAGATGGCTCGTTGTTGATGATGGAGTATTGTCATGGCTCGACTCTATTTGCCTTTCATGCTAGCTCTCGGGATGAGCTTAAACCTTCTTGGAGGGGACGTAAAGCGCCAGGTTGCGGCTCTACACAAGTCCGGATACACCCACAGGGACATCCACTCTAAGAATGTCATGGTGTGTGGCAAGCCAGGCAACCGCTACGTTCGACTCATCGACTTTGGTTATGCTGACGAACTGGACGAGGATGGAGTGGACAGTGACTGGACGGAAGTTAAGCAGATGTTGGAGTCCTTGTATAAGTCTTTTGATCTTCGTGTTAAGAGTCCCAACGAGGGCTCCTCTCAGATATCGTGATTTGATCTGCAAGCTTTGTGCCGGAGATGGGTTTAGGCGGACGATTACACGAGCACTTTTTCCTTTAACTTTTTGTTTGCAATTCTGATCTAGTATATACTTTTGACATTATTTTGCCACCTACATAGTAATCTGTCTTCAGCTTACTTGCCATTACCAGTGCAAAATAATCTCAGAATGTTACTAGAAATAAGTTGCAGATCAAATGTTGTGGGAAATAGTGCCTGTGTAAATCCACCTTTATGAAGATATCTTCGAATATACCATACATCATTAGTGGGCAGGAAGCATAATGAAATATCCTGATAAAAGCCGTCTTTATCCTGAGCTGACCACTTGTGAGTTTCTCGCTATAAGGAAGAGTGGAGCCGTTAACATTGATATCAATCAGAAATGCAATAACAATGTAGGTTTCTGCTGCATAAAATGTATTGTTGAATTTAGTTTAATGTATTTATGAATTTACTACAACCTTATTTTACATGGTACAGTAATTCTGCTAAATATCGATGTCTACAGCTCCAACTTCTTTATCGAACGAAGCTCGCAAGTGTATGCTCGCAATTTCTGAGAAGAGTACGCCAAACTAATGGGGTTAAAAATCTCAATACCGTCAAATTAATGGGGCAATATCTTTCTCCACAGATTAACGTCTCCTTTC
This sequence comes from Lithodes maja, assembly GCA_037953745.1. Taxonomy (NCBI): domain Eukaryota; kingdom Metazoa; phylum Arthropoda; class Malacostraca; order Decapoda; family Lithodidae; genus Lithodes; species Lithodes maja. The sequence goes on from JBAKBP010020242.1 coordinate 17,780, forward strand.
CCCGCCGTAACGGTAACGCAGTGATCAACATCTACATACCATCACTGACCATGACAGTGAGCAGTGTTAGCTGGATGCAGTCTGCACATCAAATGGCAAGTGTCCTCACTAAGCGTGGTGCCAACAGCAGATATCAATAAATCTGCGTTGGCACCACGCTTAGTGAGGACATTTGCCATTTGATGTGCAGACTGCACCCAGCTAACACTGCTCAATTCTCCACGATTTAACATGTCCCCAAGAACAGCCAAGTTGATTCGAAGATGCTTATCGTCTACAGACTTGGTAGAGTACAGACTCTGTACAAGAGACTTATTATCCACAAAACATTTCACAAGTGGAGGATCATTCAAATTCAGGAGCTCAGCGACCAGATTTGCCAAATAAATACCAGCTTCAGCGGCATCCAAAAGAGCCAGTGTCTCTGCAGCAAGTGTAGAATTCACTACCCTCCTTACTTTCTTTGACTGGCAGGACAGGGGACATCTTCTACCATTATGGTCATCCAGAAATATCACATATCCACCTTGTGATCCCCCTCCTGGAAGATTACCAAATGACGCATCATTGTAGCATTCCAAAGTGCACTGTTCTGCATTATCCAAGGCACAAAATTGGAGCATCACACCATTCTTCTTCACTTTGCGAACAACTTTGTTTGCCTTATGAACATCTTCAATTGTAGCATTATGCATTACTGTACTCAAGTCACACACATCAAATGCTATATCCGGCCGTGTCTGGGTTCCCAACCAATTGAGTTGTCCAGTTAGTGCTCTGTATTCCTCTAGCTCTTCCATTCTCAGGTGATCCCTTCTGTGAGCTGAACGTCCATGTGGAAGAGAAATTTCTCCAAGAGCATCTACATAATCATTCTGATGCAGACCAATGCCATTTTCATTCTGAACAACATTAACACCAATGTACCTGAATGATGCGTCAGTACTTGAAGACCCAATTCTGACTTTCTGCTTCAAAGGTTCCATGACAGATGCATAAAACTCACTTTGCCAGCCCATAGAATATCATCCACATGTATGCACATCACACCAGAGAACACCCCATCATGTATCCAGTAAAACAAAGCAGGATCAAGATGACTGATTTTCATTCCAAGTGAAAGTAACAAATCTTTCAATCTAGAGTACCATGCTCTTGCAGCATCATTTAGTCCATACACAGTTTTCTTGAGCTTCCATAAACAGCCATCATTGAATTCCTTGGGTGGACGAAGAAAAACATCACGCTGAATGGAGTTCCCTTGAAGAAAAGCAGTTCTGATATCAACAGTATGACATTCCCATCCAGATGATGCAATTAGAGCTAAACTAACTCTTAATGCATCCTTAGAACAAGTTGGAGAGTCTGTACGGTTATTAGCCATATCTTCCTCAAAACCACGAGCTACAAGTCTAGCCTTCACGACTGTGGATCCACCCTTCACTTTTTCAGTAATGACCCATCTCACAGATACCGGCAGTCTCTCACAGTCTCTCACTTTCTCAAAAACATTATTCTGGGTCCAGTTCTCCAATTCAGCTAACTTTGCTTCATAAACACCATCTCCTGCGGCTCTACATACGAGCACAGCTTCATCATCAGGCAACTCCCTCCACTTGGTTACAGATTTAGACAAATCTATCCATTCCACTTCACCCTGTTGATTCTGAACATTGTAACAATGTGTGTGTAAACCTCCAAATTTTCCAGCTCTACTTACAATTTTTGCAACAGTTTTCTTGCCATCAAGATCAAAGTACTCTATTCTTTTGCCTGCCTTGGCACTAGGCATGGTCCTGCCTGGAGTAATGTAAGCCTGATCAATGGTAGAGCTTGCACCAACAGTACCTTCTTCATTTCCATTTTCTGAACACAATTCACTCTCATCATCACTATCTGCATTCTCATTCTTTTGACTTGATACAGGAGTGGAATCCTTTTGGAACACATCATCAGCCACAGTAGCCTTACAAGTATTCCGTTGCAGCCTACAGGAGTGCACTCTAACATAATGATAATAATAATAATAATAGTTCTTAAAGCTAGCGCATGCTAAGCTAGCTAAGGATAGCTCAATAAGGTCGATTAGGCGTATTTCCATTGGTACCCCCATGCTTTACAAGGATCTGTTTACCATGTTTACCAATGACATTCCCAGGACCACGCCACTTATCATCATCCTGTCGCTTATAGAATACACTGTCACCATTCTTCAGATCTGATATATCATCTTCTCTCACTTGACGTAACAAAGCTCTACGTATTCTTTCATTTGATTAATTTCTTAAAAAATCCTGTCTAGCAGCATGCATAGCATTGAGGTTGTCAGCAACAATTTGTGAAGAAGTTCTCCCTTCAAGTGCAGGAGGTTCATCAGTCATTACATTAGGGAATGCAGGATTACAACCAAAGACCAGCTGGTTCGGGGAAAAACCATGAATATTCTGAAGAGCATTTCGTGCAGCAGTGGCCCAGGATAAAGCAACGTGGACATTGCACTTTGTGTCATCAACAATGCGCTGCACACTGATCCCAAGTATGTAGTTCAATCTTTCACACACACCATTTGACCAAGGACTTTCAGCTGCAGTACACATCAATTTAATACCAAAATGGTCTCCAAGACATCTCATAATTTCATTATTAAATTCTCCACCATTGTCTGAGAGGAACTTGTGAGGTGCGCCAAAAGTTGATATCCAACTTGTAAACAAGGCATTCACCACAGATTCAGCCATTTTATTTGATAACACTGTAGCAGAACAGAAGCGAGTTGCCAGATCAACCATAACAAGGAAGTGTAATCCATTCCAACTTTTCAAGTCCATTACCACTGATTCATTGAATGTGGTAGCAAGTGGCAAAGACACTACAGGACGTGGACACAGGTTTCACATTCATTCATAACTTTGTCAACAGATTTCAAAAGGTTCGGCTCAGTACGACCTGCATCCTTCAAGAATTTCTTTAGCTTTTCAGAAGAAGGATGAGCAAACCGGCGATGTAATTTTCTGGCCACTGCATCAGTATTATCATCATCCACACTTAACAGGATTCTCTCCATCTTAGCACCATAAATAGGATGAAAAATTGGTAGCATGTAATGTCCAATGGAAGTTGTGCACATATCTACTTTGCGACCAAACACCAGGTACTGTATCAGTGTTTGTATCAATGATCATCCCTGCAGTCTTCATTGATGCTTTACTCAGCAATAGGGGAATGTTACATTCAACTACATCTGTAGAAATATTGACATTCTTGCCAGCAAGAACACATTGAATGATTACCCGTTTCAAAGAAGGCCACCGTCGGCCATCACCAAATTTGAAAACTGATGTTGAAGACGCATAAGTAACTTTCTGAAGCTCATTCTCTTCCAACGTGTCAAAATAAGAGTTAAGCCATTCTCTACCACAAACTGTCTTTGAACAACCTAAATCAAGACTCATGGCTCCGATTGTTTCGCCAAAAAGAATGTCAATCTTGTCATCAAAGTTCACCTCTGAAGCCATCAATGACCACTGTTTTTGGTTGAGGCAGTGCTGTGAACTACATGATAGCAAGCTGGGTATTATTATTTTATTTTTTTTATTTTATGTAGCCTATGTACAGTACCTTATATATATTTAAGTTACTGTAAGGTATATATGGACCCCAGTATGGTCCCCTCTGTACTGTGTGAGTCTGAAATAAAGTATTATTATTATTATTATATTATTATTATTATTATTAATGTAATCTGCACTTCCTCTTCATCTTGACATGTAGAGTTATCTCTCTTACTATCATAACGAGAATTACCTGTAGAATGAGGACACTCCTTTGCCCAATGCACTTTCGAACCACAGACAAAACACTCGGATACTTTTCCGTCAGTACCAACTGGATTAGTCCTACCACCTCTCCTGTTCCTGCCTGCCTGGAGGGGCGTCATTTGGGGGGAGGGGGGGGGGGTGCAGCGAGGGGCGGGCTGCACCCCCCCCCCCCCCAAGCTTTCTAAGGGGCCTCAAAATCAACTACAGTTAGTAATACTAACAACAAATATGGGAAAAATTGCGAAATTACAAATAAATATATACGGTATATATTTAGCCTCAATATGTTCAGAGTTAAATATATCTTGTGTATGTGTGTGTGTGTGACCTTGAGTTTAGCAAGGATATCATCATGATAACAACATATTGTAGGCCTATATCACAGCTGACCGTGGCCCGCGCCACCGCACGTGTTGACTGTTGAGTAATTTCAAATTTGAGTGTTTAGTATACTCAGGGCGGTGGAGTTGAGCAGTAGGGCTGCAACATATACTATACTCAGGGCGGTGGAGTTGAGCAGTAGGGCTGCAACATATCTCGTCCCTCCAGGTCCAACCGCAGACAGACTGACCCCAGTATTCCAGTAAGTGTTTTATCGATGAAAATACATTTTGATAGTGCTGTTAATGATAGCAGTGAATAAGTGCTTCTTTTTCGTATCATCGCATGTGTGTTTTGTGGAATGCAATAGGTCATATGACTAGATATTTTGGAAAAACGTTTGAGTTTAAAAGTAGAAACATGAGCAGTTGTGGGGTTCATTGTGAACCATATAATTATTATTATTTCCCTCTAATTATAAATATTCGTAGAAAACCAATATTAGGCGTATTAACTTCGTTATTGCATTCTCGTTCTCATATAATGAGCTATGAGCCACGTAGATCTCAAATTCATAGCTATAAATAAACCTCAGATGTTCACACATATAATATAGGCTAGGCTAAACTGGGTAATGTTTGCATTTTTTTCACATTACACAATAACTATTGGTGATAGAAAAATTCTGATTGCACCATTGGAACAACCGTGAACAAAACTATATTTCATATATAAAACTATAGTCTTTGATCATATTATAACGATCATTAAGTAATTAACATGGTCATGACGTGATGAAGTCCGAACAAAAATGAAAACGTTTATTCGGGATCAATTTCAACTACCGTATATTCTCTATTTTTGTTAATTTCTTAACACTGGTTGATAACTTTGGAAAGCAAAGATCACGAAGGTATCCCCTGATGCAGTAGTTTATTAATTTTTCAAAGCAGTTGTTATGCCCGGTCCAAATTGGAACGCGAGATATTCTGAGTGCAATGATTAACTCTCTAACTGGAGAAGTATACCTTTAACTTTAATAAAGAGACAACACAGCAGGAGAATAATTACACAGGCGACAAGTTAACATGGGTTTCATTCACTTTACACCTGGTTCATGGAGGAGCAATATATTTAATTCTGGAACACTGAGATCATCAAAATGGCAACAATGGTAAATAGAGCATACACATAATAATATGATTAGCAATTATAAGGCAAGAGTCGAACAATGGGTCCGGACTCAAGTTAACAATAACTCCTCGGATACAATTATAGAGTATCCAAAATAGTGGAGGCTTACCTCCCACTCAACTAGATCTCAAGCAAGATCTCAGCAAGGTAACAAGAGTGCAGTAATGGCAGATGTCGTCTGGATCATACTATGATGTCCCCGGCAATAGTGACGTTAACTGACTCTAAAGCAACAATGACCAAGTGGTCATCAACAATAAGGTGGGCTCTGAAAGGCTCACAAATTAACTGAATTCTACAGGTGTGCTAGATCTCACCTGGCAAGATTATTTATTCTAAAACTACTTGTGTGGGCAACTAGCAAGATGCAGAAGGCTGATACAACAATCGTCGGGAGCTGAGATAGAGTGAGATCTATTCGAGTTATGAACCTAACAGAATGTTAAGTGAATGAGGCTAGAAGTTATACAAGGGAACAAGGTTACGTGTAAATAGGTGTGTATGTCGTATGCTGTGGGTCTTATATAGGTGCGTCCCCTCTGACGGGCTATGGGAGACCAATAACCCGGGAATGTGCGGATATAAGGATCCCCTGATAGTTATGTCTAATGTGTCCCGGCAAGTGGGCAGATTAACGTCAATTTACGTAGAGAGAGGAAAGCCCTCTCGCAAGACGTTATTTAGTGAGAACCCCTGAAGATAACTTCAACCACTACCCTGAGACAACTCTATACCCATAAACCGTAATAAGGCACTTAAAGGAGAGCTGGAGTGAAAAGGTGCCGTAGATCGAGGGAGAATCCAGTGGTCCAGGAGGGCGGCTGGGGCGTGGCACTTCCGGATGTTGGTCCGGGATTAGGCTGCACTCCTACGTCCTTACAGCTCCTTGCTCCTCTGCGCCTACCACGGGAGGCACCCGGGTTCCTCTTGCACTCCGCGTGAGCAGGGACTTACTAAGAGTATGCCGGAGTTCTGCTACAGGGTTTGGTGGGGGGTTACGGCGACTAGCATAATGGTCTGTATAGAGTTGCAAGCAGTCTATCCAGTGACACTATGGTTAGTCTAAGGTTTGGGACAATTAAATTACTCCCTTGCAACTCCTATGGAACCACAAGACTAATACAGTAAATAGAGGCCAGTGAAGGTGGGGCCCAAAGTGGGTTGCACAATCTAGTCCTCTTCCTGAAGGGGGGAACCCGACCTGGTCGTCTCTAAGTACTGCACTATCCTTATAATCCCTTGAAAGGAACAAGACAGGAATCCTTATTTACTTGGTCTGGGCACAGCATCGAAGGCCAGGAAGGTGGGGCCCAAAGGGGGTTGCACAAGCTAGTCCTCTTCCTGAAGGGGGGAACCCGACTTGGTCGTCTCCGATCACTGCACACAGCTTCAAGTGTGAACACCAGCTATTCTGGCTGTTTTTGTCTCTGGAACCACAAGACTAATACAGTAAATAGAGGCCAGTGAAGGTGGGGCCCAAAGTGGGTTGCACAATCTAGTCCTCTTCCTGAAGGGGGGAACCCGACCTGGTCGTCTCTAAGTACTGCACTATCTTTGTAATCCCTTGAAAGGAACAAGACAGGAATCCTTATTCACTTGGTCTGGGCACAGCATCGAAGGCCAGGAAGGTGGGGCCCAAAGTGGGTTGCACAAGCTAGTCCTCTTCCTGAAGGGGGGAACCCGACCTGGTCATCTCCGATCACTGCACACAGCTTCAAGTGTGAACACCAGCTATTCTGGCTGCTTTTGTCTCTGGAACCACAAGACTAATACAGTAAATAGAGGCCAGTGAAGGTGGGGCCCAAAGTGGGTTGCACAATCTAGTCCTCTTCCTGAAGGGGGGAACCCGACCTGGTCGTCTCTAAGTACTGCACTATCCTTGTAATCCCTTGAAAGGAACAAGACAGGAATCCTTATTCACTTGGTCTGGGCACAGCATCGAAGGCCAGGAAGGTGGGGCCCAAAGTGGGTTGCACAAGCTAGTCCTCTTCCTGAAGGGGGGAACCCGACCTGGTCGTCTCCGATCACTGCACACAGCTTCAAGTGTGAACACCAGCTATTCTGGCTGCTTTTACCCAGATAAAGAGATACCAAAGGCAAGCTTAGTTACTGATGTCCAGACTGGCTGAGTACTTGTGAATATTCTTGCCCAGATTTAAGGCGCCCGGCTTGAGAGGATCAAAGGCGCTGGGGTGGTGTCTGCGCGTGGTGGTTAGGTCCTTGTAGTCCTGGTAGTGGTGCGCCTGGACTTTTGGCTGGCCCTTGTAGATGTAGCTGGAGGAAGATTCCTCAGGGCAGATCTGTACACATTATGGGGTGATGGCTTCCTGGTGGGAGAGGAAGCGGATGAGTTTCTTACAATGGATGATGACTTATTCTGGGTGTTAAGACTTATTGTTGGCTGGAAGGATAGGCAAGTTTTGGTTTATGAGTGACTTTAACCCGGGACAATGGTTTAGATTGAATGGATGCAAGAGCTTTAGGTTCCTTGATAGGGGATATGAAAGGCAATCTGGGGAAGAGAGGTTTTGGTTCTGAAAGAGCTTTAGGTTCTTTGATAGGGGATATGAAAGGTAATTTAGGAAACAACCTGGTACCACCTGTGGTTGTGTAGCTAGGTTGAGGAGTTACTGGGCTGGCTGATGGGGGTTTGTAATGGTTACCCCTGCGATGGTCATTTTCTTTGGCTCTGGTGGTTAAAGAAAATGACTTGCCGTGGGTGACTGGTGTGGTCCACTCGGGACGGACGTGTCCCACTCGTTCCACCGTTATCTTGGCGATACGGGCAGGGGCAGGGTTGTCGTGGGTCTGGATGGCAGGGGGAAGGCTGTCCGAAGGCTTAGTTGGCTCTGTCGCATGGCTGTGACAAGCTGGAGATGCGGTAACACCGTTCCTAGACCGCATCTCACTACCGTCGGGCAGAGAAAAGTCCCGACCCCGGGACTCAAGGTGGTAGTGTCTAGAGGTAGCATCCTGGAAGATGGGGGTCAGGTGTTGGAGGAGGTGGTGTTAGATAATCCCCCTGTTGTTCGGTGTGGCCCTCTGGTCTCCGGTTGAGGGTGAGGAGAGAAGAGGAGTCGTAGTATCTCAGCTGGTCGAGAAGTTGGTGAGGTGATCTGATCAGGATGGTGGAGTCCTTCTGCACTAGGGCTATCTGGTCAATTCTCATATTGGTGAGAGAGGTCAGCGAGGGTGTCGTCGTGGTGGGAGGTGGGTGGTGAGTGAGGACAGAGATCCTGGCTGGGCCCTTGTCATTCGGTGGTGCGGACGCCGAAGTACCAGGCTGGGGGGAGGAGCTTGGAACCGGCTTGGTGACGTGGCTCCGGGCAGCTGAGTTTTGCCCTTTTCTTGTTCTTGGCTGGGAAAGGGCTGGTTCCCATTTGGTGGGTGGCTTGACTGGTCTCCCACAGCGGGTATGAGAAGGCAGTCTGGGGAAGGGGGGAGAGGGGGTTAATGGTGTCATTGGGCGAAATTTGTGTATGGTTTTACGCGATGGAGGGGAAATAGATTTAGGAGAGGAAAGTAGGTTTTTAGAGTCAGGAGGGACAGGTGAGGGATTACAGAAAGGGGTTTTAGGGCGAAGACTGGGGGTGATAGGTAAAGCGGGGGGTATGTTGGTGAGTTTTGGTGGAGATGGGGGAAGGCTAGAGGAGGTATGGCTGGTTAATGGTGACTGGTCAGAAAGGGGTTGCTGAGGTGAAGTGAGGGCAGAGAGAGAGGGAGAGGTTTGAGTTTGGAGAGAGGGAAAGGACGGAGGTTTGAGCTTAGGGATGCGGGAAGGGGTGAAATGGGGTAGAAGAGGGGGGTGGCTGACAGGAGGTAAAGGAGAAGAGGGGGAGGTTTGAGTTTGGGTAGAGAGGATAGGAGGAGGTTGGTGTTTAGGGAGGTGAGAAGGGGTGAACTGGGTGAGGCGAGTGGGGAGGGCGACAGGAGGCTGAGGAACAGGAGAGTTAAAGGCAGGCAAAGGAGAAATGAGGGGGTGTGTGAAAGGAGGCTGAGGAGGAGGTACGGAATGGGTGAGGGGGTCAGGTCTGGGAAGAAGGGAGGTTTGAGGGCGAAGATTTGAAACAGGGGTAGTACATTTAACATCCTGGTCTGGTTCAGCGACTAAAGTTACATTTTAGTTAAGAGGTTGGAACCTTCTGACAAATCTATTCCTATATGTGCGAGATTCCCCGTGATAGTTAATTATGACCTGGAAACAGTTAGGAATTTTGAGGACCTCAAATGGACCCTTGTACCGTGGCTTCAGTTTGGAGGGTACAGGCAAGATGGCTACCATTACCAGGTCGCCTACTCGGTGAGGGTTGTTTTCTGTGGGATTCATCAGGCTGGAGATCTTGCAAGAATTGGAGCTGACGTAGGCGGTTTCTAAGATGGACGAGGTTGGTGTTTAGACCTGGCGAGGGCTCAGTAGGGGCAGCTAGGTGACGTAGAGGTATTAGGAGAGGTGGGCTTCCAAAAACCATCTCGTGAGGGGTGATCCCGTTGTCTCTGGGGCAGGTGTTTATTCCCATTGTATGATGCGAACTTGGCTGGTCCAGTCCGAGGAGTTCATCTGTTGCAGGCGGGTCCGGATTTGATTGGCGATGGTTCGATGGGAACGCTCGCATATGGAGTTCCCTTTTGGCCAGTAAGGTGAAGAATGGCTAATGTGGAACCCGAATATTTCTGAGATCTGTGTCCAAATTTGTCCGGTAAATTCAGGGGCATTGTCGGAGTGGATTGCCTGAGGCAATCCAAAATATGGAAACACATGTTGTAATAATGCCTCTGTTACGGCCATAGCTGTGTGTTCTCGGGCAGGGCAAGCGATGACGTATTTTCAGTACGTATCCACAAAGGTGATGATGTAGCGGTATCCCCTGTCATTTTGCAGAGGCCCCATGACGTCAACTGCCAGAAGTTGCCAAGGTTTAGAAGCGATGAGTTTGCCGGAGGGTCCTGGAGTGCGTGTTTGATCTTTTCCCAGGGTGCAGGCGCGGCAGGCTTCGGTGATCTGTTTGGCAGTGGTGTATGGGCGAGGAGTCCAGTAGGTATCCTTGAAGGTGTTCACAAATTTCTTCTGTCCTTGGTGGATCCCGTTGTTGGTGTGCAGGGAAGACATCATTTGCTCTGCATCTTCGGGGCCTAGTACAATCTGACCTTCGGGTGTGAAGAGTACGTCTCCCCTTCTTTGCAAGAGGCCAAATAGTCGGGTGGAGATCCAATTAGGTTTTTCGTTCCGGAGGTACGCCTGTATGAGAGGGGGAGTGGTGGTAGGTGGGGGTCGTGGGTCTTGAATGGCTTTGAGTTGTTCTGGTGCAAGAGGTAGCCGGGATAGGGCGTCTGCATTGGTGTGGAGTTTTCCCGGCCGATAGGAGATTTCAAAGTCGAATTCCTCCAGTGACTCTCGCCAACGGACTGTCAGGGCGTTTTTAGTGTCTGATCTTCTGAGCCATTGTAGGGCTTGGTGGTCCGTGATGATGGTGATTTTGACGCCCGCTAGGTAGGCCCGGAAGTGTTGGAGGGCCCAAACGATGCCTAAGCATTCTCTCTTGGTTATGGGGTAGTTGGTCTCTGCAGGGGTTAAGGTCCGGCTGGCACTAGCAATGATGTGCTCGCGTGCTTCTCGATTTTGGGAGAGGACTGCACCGACGCCGAGGAGGGACACGTCGGTGTAGAGTCGGAATGGAAGTTGGTAGTTCGGAAAAGAGACGACGGGGGCAGACACGAGCAGGTCCTTGAGGGAGTTGAAGGCTTGGATGCGGTCGGGGGTCCACACAAAAGGTTCTTCTTTCCGGGTTAAGTCGTGCAGGGGTCTGGCAATTGTAGCAAAATTCTTCACGAATCTCTGATAGTAAGATGCTAACCCCAGAAAAGCCCTCACTCCTTTCACTGACTTCGGGGGTTGGATCTCTTGGATGGCTTGTAGTTTCTTTGGGTCGGGGGCGAGTCCTTCTTCGGATACCAGATGTCCTAGGAATTGTACCTGATGTCGAGCCATGGTACATTTGGTGGGTTTCAGTTTCAATCCGGCTTGCCGGATCCTCTGGAAAACTTGGCGGAGGCGCTGGAGGTGTTCTGCCCAGGTGCGGCCAAACACGATGATGTCGTCTAAGTAGGCCAAACATGTTTCCCAAGTTAATCCCTGAAGTACGGATTCCATCAGCCGGGAGAAGGTGGCGGGACCGTTACACAATCCGAACGGTAGTACAGAGAACTCGTATAACTTTCCTTGACTGGTGGAAAAAGCCGTCTTTTCTTGGTCTGCGGGGGCCATGGGGACTTGCCAATACCCTGATTGCAGGTCCAGAGTGGAGAACCATCTGGCCCCTAGTAGGGAATCTAGGGAGTCGTCGATGCGGGGCAGAGGGGTGGCATCCTTGATGGTGACATCGTTGAGTTGTCGATAGTCGATGCAGAAACGAGAGGACCCATCCTTCTTCTTGACCAGTACCACTGGGGAGGACCAAGGGCTAGTTGAGGGGTTGACGATGCCTGCTTCTAGCATTTCTGCAACTTGTTTCTGTTCTTCTTGGCGCTGAAGGGGGTTCTTTCTTCGTATAGCTTGTCTCACTGGGGGTCCGACAGTATGTATGTGATGTTCTAGTACATGGGTGTGGCCTACATCTTGGGAGTTGGTGGCGAAGATGTCCTGGTATTCTGTCATTAACTGACACAGATCGTCCTTTTGCTGAGGGGTGAGGTGAGCAGGAATTTCCGGGAGTGATGGAGTTGATGAAGGAATGGTGGTGGTGATAGGTGAGGGCTGGTCATCGTAGGTCTCCAGTTCTCCAATGGTGAGACCCCTGGGTAAGGTGATAGGGTGGTCGGAGATGTTGGCTATACGTACTGCATTTTGTTTTAAGATGGCAGGTGCAGTGAGGCAATCCCTGTCAAAAGGGCTCTGAAGAGAAGGTGTGTGAATGAGTTCTCCTGTCAGGGTTGGATGGATGGATACCCAATGTTCATGATGTGGCAGCAAAGTGATGGGTTGAGTGGTGATGGCCGATGCAACACAGATGGCTTTCAAAGGTTGAGGGGGGTTGTGGAGTGGTGTTGTAGTCTTCGGAGTGGTGAGTCCTGGGTGGTCGGTGGAAAATAGCAATCTTCGTTCCACACACTGGATGGTAGTGCGAAGGACAGTGAGAAGATCGAATCCCAGGTATCCGTCGTAAGTGGTCTCTTGGGAGGGAAATACCATGAAAGCGTGGTGATGGCCGTGGTTTGGTTGAGGGGTGGCCACATATAGTGGTGCAGTGATGCCAGTACTTGGAATGAGGTTGTCGTTGGCATCAATAAGGGTGGTGGAAGAGCGTTGAAGAGGTCCAAAAGTGTTGTGATGTCTCTGGTGATATGAGGGAAAAATACATGATCTTGAGGCTCCGGTGTCGACGAGTAGTCGAGATTTGACTCCTTCGATGGTGAGGTGGGTGTAAATGGGAGGTTTCATCATAGTAGAGCTAACCTTATCTCGAGCCCCCGCCAGTCTCCAAGTTGGTGGGCGGGGGCGGTCTAAAAACCCGGTCGGATGACTTCCGGCTCGACTGTGCTGTGGTCGTCCGGGTCACCAACCTCTGCGGCTTCCTCGCCGTGGTCATCAGCTCCTGCAGTGCCGTCCTCCAGGATTGTGGCAACTCGTCTGGATGGTTTCAACCAGGGAATCTGTCCCCAGAATAAAGGAATCCTTGAGCCCTTGGCCAACAATTCGGAGAAGGAACGTTTCAGCCCGTTGATAGGGCACTGGGATCCGCAGGGCTTCCAATCTCCAGGCTTGATCCTGGCCCACTCTTCTGGTTTATCCGGGCTGCGGTTGGGGTGGAAAATTGGTCCGGAAGGAGCTCCTTGGGGTTTAGTCGGAGCTCTGTTGATGCTGGCGATTTTCCCTTGCTCCCGGGACTTCTGCAGGGCCAGAAGGCAGTGTATGACAGGGAGATCTGCGTCATATCCGGCCGGTTCTGTAATGGCGAAGTGGTCCCGGACTGCAATAGGGAGGATCCTCATGAGGGTACGTCGGACGTTTTCTTTCTTCTCCGCAGCTGTAGCCGTCGTAAAAGCGGTGGAAGCCAGCCTGTTGAGCTTGCTGATGGTGGCATCGAGGTCCCCGTCGTATGTGATAGCGTGGAACTGCTGGTCAGCTATTACGGTACCTAAGACGGGGTTAATGGCAGCTTTAGTATAGGTCTCAAACTGTTCCCAGGTCATCCCCGGGTTCTCTTTCACATAACTGGAAACTAGGGCCATGTGTCGCCCTAGCTTCATTACTACTGTATGAATTTTAGGGGCCACTTCATCTTTAAATATGATGTCAAGAACTGGCTTGACGACCTCTAAATAGGTGGCTATGTCATTTTCCTCCGGTTTGAAAGGAATAATATCCAGTGCTCTCCCCGTCATGCTGACTACTTACCCCTGTCATGCTACTCTCAGAAATATTAAAGCAGGAAAAAACCCTGAAAGGCTACCCTCAAGAAAGAGAGACCGCTGCCACCAGTGTTATGCCCGGTCCAAATTGGAATGCGAGATATTCTGAGTGCAATGATTAACTCTCTAACTGGAGAAGTATACCTTTAACTTTAATAAAGAGACAACACGGCAGGAGAATAATTACACAGGCGACAAGATAACATGGGTTTTATTCACTTTACACCTGGTTCGTGGAGGAGCAATATATTTAATTCTGGAACACTGAGATCATCAAAATGGCAACAATGGTAAATAGAGCATACAAATAATAATATGATTAGCAATTATAAGGCAAGAGTCGAACAATGGGTCCGGACTCAAGTTAACAATAACTCCTCGGATACAATTATAGAGTATCCAAAATAGTGGAGGCTTACCTCCCACTCAACTAGATATCAAGCAAGATCTCAGCAAGGTAACAAGAGTGCAGTAATGGCAGATGCCGTCTGGATCATACTATGATGTCCCCGGCAATAGTGACGTTAACTGACTCTAAAGCAACAATGACCAAGTGGTCATCAACAATAAGGTGGGCTCTGAAAGGCTCACAAATGAACTGAATTCTACAGGTGTGCTAGATCTCACCTGGCAAGATTATTTATTCTAAAACTACTTGTGTGGGCAACTAGCAAGATGTGGAAGGCTGATACAACAATCGTCGGGAGCTGAGATAGAGTGAGATCTATTCGAGTTATGAACCTGACAGAATGTTAAGTGAATGAGGCTAGAAGTTATACAAGGGAACAAGGTTACGTGTAAATAGGTGTGTATGTCATATGCTGTGGGTCTTATATAGGCGCGTCCCCTCTGACGGGCTATGGGAGACCAATAACCCGGGAATGTGCGGATATAAGGATCCCCTGATAGTTATGTCTTATGTGTCCCGGCAAGTGAGCAGATTAACGTCAATTTACGTAGAGAGAGGAAAGCCCTCTCGCAAGATGTTATTTAGTGAGAACCCCTGAAGATAACTTCAACCACTACCCTGAGACAACTCTATACCCATAAACCGTAATAAGGCACTTAAAGGAGAGCTGGAGTGAAAAGGTGCCGTAGATCGAGGGAGAATCCAGTGGTCCACGAGGGCGGCTGGGGCGTGGCCCTTCCGGATGTTGGTCCGGGATTAGGCTGCACTCCTACGTCCTTACAGCTCCTTGCTCCTCTGCACCTACCACGGGAGGCACCCGGGTTCCTCTTGCACTCCGTGTGAGCAGGGACTTACTAAGAGTATGCCGGAGTTCTGCTACAGGGTTTGGTGGGGGGTTACGGCGACTAGCATAATGGTCTGTATAGAGTTGCAAGCAGTCTATCCAGTGACACTATGGTTAGTCTAAGGTTTGGGACAATTAAATTACTCCCTTGCAACTCCTCTGGAACCACAAGACTAATACAGTAAATAGAGGCCAGTGAAGGTGGGGCCCAAAGTGGGTTGCACAATCTAGTCCTCTTCCTGAAGGGGGGAACCCGACCTGGTCATCTCTAAGTACTGCACTATCCTTATAATCCCTTGAAAGGAACAAGACAGGAATCCTTATTTACTTGGTCTGGGCACAGCATCGAAGGCCAGGAAGGTGGGGCCCAAAGTGGGTTGCACAAGCTAGTCCTCTTCCTGAAGGGGGGAACCCGACCTGGTCGTCTACGATCACTGCACACAGCTTCAAGTGTGAACACCAACTATTCTGGCTGCTTTTGTCTCTGGAACCACAAGACTAATACAGTAAATAGAGGCCAGTGAAGGTGGGGCCCAAAGTGGGTTGCACAATCTAGTCCTCTTCCTGAAGGGGGGAACCCGACCTGGTTGTCTCAAAGTACTGCACTATCCTTATAATCCCTTGAAAGGAACAAGACAGGAATCCTTATTCACTTGGTCTGGGCACAGCATCGAAGGCCAGGAAGGTGGGGCCCAAAGTGGGTTGCACAAGCTAGTCCTCTTCCTGAAGGGGGGAACCCGACCTGGTCGTCTCCGATCACTGCACACAGCTTCAAGTGTGAACACCAGCTATTCTGGCTGCTTTTACCCAGATAAAGAGATACCAAAGGCAAGCTTAGTTACTGATGTCAAGTCAAATTGAGTAGTGACAGGGGGTTAGGGGGAAGTGGGGATAGGACAAGAATTAGTTGGATGAAGTGAATTTTAGCAGGAGAAAAAGGTGTCCAGGCTTAACTGGAGCTGCCTGAGGTTTTCCTGATTTAGCTGCTAAAGAGACTGGCCAGGGCAAGGTCGACAGGGGCGCGTTGGGGGCGACTCCTTGCTGGCTTGGGTATCACATGCCATGCCATTCCGACATGTCTGTTCGGGGGGGGGGGGGGTTGTGAGCCTCATGGATTTGAAAGGTAATTTAGGTAACAACCTGGTACCACCTGTGGTTGTGTAGCTAGGTTGAGGAGTTACTGGGCTGGCTGATGGGGGTTTGTAATGGTTACCCCTGTGATGGTCATTTTCTTTGGCTCTGGTGGTTAAAGAAAATGACTTGCCGTGGGTGACTGGTGTGGTCCACTCGGGACGGACGTGTCCCACTCGTTCCACCGTTATCTTGGCGATACGGGCAGGGGCAGGGTTGTCGTGGGTCTGGATGGCAGGGGGAAGGCTGTCCGAAGGCTTAGTTGGCTCTGTCGCATGGCTGTGACAAGCTGGAGATGCGGTAATACCGTTCCTAGACCGCATCTCAGCAGTAAACAAAATTAGTTTAGTTTTTAATTTCCTCAAATTTATTTTTGTGAAAATATTCTACCATTCTTTATGATTCTTATTTAAGGATCTTCCTACCTAATTTCAATAACCACCCTTATATTCCTACTTCCTCTTTTTCTTAGCTCAGTGCTTCCTTTATCACATTACATTACCCAGTTCATGGTAGCAAAGGGGCTAATAAGCTTTCCATTTTTTAATTAGATAACAGGATAACTTTCTAATCTCCTTTATATAATCATTATGATATATAATTATGAAGTTTGAGCGAGGTTTGGCATCCTCTACCCAACATTTTCCGTTTCTGTCTGTCTGCTTCACTGTCCAGACACCAGTCCTACTTTTCCTCCTGGGGGTGGGTGGCTAGGAATCCTCCTATTCTTGTAAAATTCACCTACTAGCCGAGACAGAGAAAAGGGCGAGGGAATGCGAAAGTGGTCCTGGACCCCTGGGCATGATGTGCTTAGATATATGAAAATTGTAATGCCCTCGAAAATATCCCGCAACCCCAATAATGTACTACCTGAGTTGACGTCAGGTATAGTGTAAAATAGTCGTTGATGGGAAGTCCAATAAACTCATCACGTGAATCACCACGAGACTATCACCTGGTTCTTACAAATCGGACTAAGGTTACTATACTTTTGTACGTTCGTGGTAGTACAGTGGGTTAGCGCGCGGGCCTGGTTGACCTATGGTGGTCATGGTCACTAACCAGGGTTCGAACCCCACCCAAGGCATCTCAAAACCTGTAGGTTTTTAGGAGGGTTAAACTCCCTTCAGAGGTTCGAGCCCCACGCCAGGCCCCAGGAAAGGTTGACCCTAAGTGGGCCTGGGGAGTTTTCAGGAGACCATAAATTCCCTTCACACCCAGCATTTCATTGGTGGCAGTCACGGAACGTGATCTGGTAGCTACATAGAGCACCCATCACGCGGACCCTAACAATATTGAGATTGCTGAGGTGATACAGCTACGATACCTTACGACCTTTAAGAGGCTAGGGACTAGCCTAGTTAAAGAAGGATGTAATGTAATGCCCTCGAAAATATCCCGCAACCCCAATAATGTACTACCCGAGTTGACGTCAGGTATAGTGTAAAATAGTCGTTAATGGGAAGTCCAATAAACTCATCACGTGAATCACCACGAGACTATCACCTGGTTCTTACAAATCGGACTAAGGTTACTATACTTTTGTACGTCCGTGGTAGTACAGTGGGTTAGTGTGCGGGCCTGGTTGACCTATGGTGGTCATGGTCACTAACCAGGGTTCGAACCCCACCCAAGGCATCTCAAAACCTGTGGGTTTTTAGGAGGGTTAAACTCCCTTCAGAGGTTCGAGCCCCGTGCCAGGCCCCAGGAAAAGTTGACCCTAAGTGGGCCTGGGGAGTTTTCAGGAGACCATAAATTCCCTTCACACCCAGCATTTCAAAAATAATTCTCAAGACAAATGTCAAGCACAGAAATTAAGCAAATGTAACAACTATTACTGCTACTATAAATACTTGTAAAGTAATTGTGTAAAATTAGTATTATTTATGCCTTCCAAAACTTATCCTTTAAATTAAAGCTATGCCAATTGGAATATCCATTAATGTGTGTGTGTGTGTCAGGAAGTAATTGGACATTTATATATATATATATATATATATATATATATATATATATATATATATATATATATATATATATTATACCTGTATATATATAATTGCTTATTTCTTTAATTACCTCAATATAGCTTTATATATGGCTTCAGAATGCTCCTAGAATTGCTCATATTTCAAAAAAAATCTCGGGGGGGCTTACAGCGCCCCCCCCCCCCCCCCCCCCCGAACCCCCCAGCTGATTAGGCTCACTGCGCTCGCCACCCACCCCTGCGGGAAGGTGGAAACAGGGGGGGCCTCAGAAACAGCCTTTGCCCCTCCCAAGGATAAATGAAATGACGCCCCTGCCTGCCTGGTAGGTGCCCTCTCGACCATGAAATGGACGACGAACTCCACTGCCGCGTCAACTGCCAGAAGTGCTGTAGTATGCATCATTTACCAACACTGGTTCCACTTTCACAGCTCGAGCCCCAATACCCAAGTCATCATTGGATTTAGGCACAGCAGCAACACCACTATCAGCAAATAGTCTCTTAATTGTAGCTCGCATATTCTCAAAGGTCATAGTTGCTGTTGTAGACAATGCGAGTTGAAAATGAACATCACTTAAGTTACAGCTTTTCAGAAATCTACAAGCCAAAACCGCATCATGAATTTCAACACCACATTCTTTCAGTTTGTAATGTCTTATATCAAATTCACTCAAGAATTCATCAACTGACTGTTAATTTTTTCGTTTACAGTTTTCAAATTCTAAATAGTTGTTAAAACACCGCCAGTTCTTATCTTGAAGAAATACTCTATCTAGTTCGACAATTAATGCTTTGATTCCTTCTTCAGCTTTCAATTCATCAATTATTGATAATTCAGATGAGGCTTGTCTAGCACGACCAGTCAACGACAAGTGAACAGCAATAGCCACCTTTTTCTTGGGTAGATCAGTCAGCAAAGTCCACAATTCTAAGTCCTTTTTCCATTCCTCATAATCTTTCACATTATTACTAAACACTGGAGGGGACTTCAAACTAGAAGAAGCCATGGCTGCTGTGCTTCACTATTACTTCATGGCAGAACTACGCTCTGCTACCATGTTAAGTCACTCACATGTGGCTGACTACTGAAGCAGCTGTCCTGTTTGTCCTCACACACAATGGCTGATCAACTCCATGGCCACCTGGAGGTTTTCACGGGAACTGTTCCAAGATGGCTGCTGTAGTTCCAAGATGGCTGCCAGCCCAATGTGACTGACAGGTCACACAATTCACACTTAACAGTGGGATACTTCACACTGTTCTTCCTCAAGGAAAACTTTGAGGTCAGGGTCATGACCAATCTCCTATCGCTGCTCGTCATGGCCACCTTATTCGCACAGGTAAATAAATATATATATTTTTTTTTATGATTTAGATTTAGCTTCTAGTTTTTCATGTTAGCTAGCTTGTCCTAAAAGTCGTCCCTGCATGCCAATCCTCTCTAAAAAGCCACGCCACCCAGATATATGACTCTCTCATGGATGTTATAGATATTTTGTTTTAATTTACTCCTGTTCATGTAATAATATCTATGTTACTAGTGTGCCATTTTCTATTTCTCTTTGTTTAAATATCGTTATCGACCAATACTTAACCTGTTAAGCGCTAAATAGCCCTAGGAGCTAGGGTAGTTATTTGTGTATTGCTAGCCTTGGATTCTGACAGAATTCGTTATATTTACAATATAGACCATTATTTGTTTTCGGTATGCTTTTATTTTACATATATGATGTATATATGAACCTTCAAGAGTGCTAAAATAAGTGGGAAAAGCATTTGGGTGGTGAAAAACGAAGATATTGGCCACCCGGTCGTAATGTCAGGCGAGAGAGAGCTACAGTCAACCCTCCTCTCTCGCTGTCTGTGAGGTAACTGAGGGGAGCGGGGCGGTGTGGGCTGGTGTCTGTGTGGTACATATCGATCTTTTCTGCAACCCACTTGTGCTACATTATCGCGGGAGAGAAAAATAACCGATAAATGATGATAATAAGAGGGAAAATAGGTGATAATTGAGGAGGGGAGGGAGGGGGGAATAAGGTGGGGAAGGAGGGGAGGGGGGTGGGTGAGATTTACATGGATGAGTACTGGAGGGGAATTATCTCACCTAGAGACAAATTTTTTTTTTTTGATAGGCCCTTTTTTTTTTTTGGAAAGCTTTTTTTATGGTCCTGCTTCCGTGAGGCCTATCGCGTTCCCTATAGGAAGCCTTCCGTGAGGCCTATCGCGCTTGCCGGGTTAACCATTAAAATTATTGTAATTGCATACTGTATGTAATTTCTGTAAAGGACAAGTAAGAGATAAAGGAAATATCTTCTTGAACTCGACACACTTCGGTCCGCCAGTCAATAATACGTCTATACGTCTATGAGGCCATGGTTCCTTGACGAGGGTAGAGATAGTGACCAAGGTACAGTCACAAGCATCAATTCCTGTCCACCTCGCAAACTCTAACTTGATTTTCTTTCTATTGGTAAGGCGTACACTACTCCTTAGCACATAACAAAAACAAATTGTTCAAGCTTGGTTCAAAGGATTCCAAAGGAAAACAAGCAACAACATATATGTTAATCCTTAAGAGGCTGCTTGTAACTAAACTACCGAATGGTCCCCGGTTCGATTCCCGCCCTGGGTGCAGATTTTCGGGAGGCTATTTCAACATCTAATGAAGTTTAGGTGTGTAAGTAAAATTGTCAAGATGGTTGAAAGTAAGATCAGAGCTCCATAATACTTATGGGCATGGTGTAAAAAACAAATCCTACACTACACCCCTGATGCCTGCCTAAAATGCCCCAGAACGAGAAGCCCACCACAGAAGCCACGAACGAACACCACACAGAAACACCAAAGGAAAGGTCCACAGAACGAAAGGACCAGCTGACCGAGCCAGCCATTTCAGACAGGCCCAAGCCCGCAGGGCTAAGCAGCTCCTGGCTGCACCCTTTTTCCTTTTCTAAACTGACTATTTTCCACACCTCACGTACACTAACCCCCTCGTGTCCTACACTCCTAACTACAAAGATGATGAACAGGAATATACATTCATATTAAAAACACCCATGCCCTGTCCCGACGTTGAGCCAATGCCAACACATCAGACAGCCATAATTATATCTATGTATGTTCTTACATCCGAGAAGTAGATGTCATATATCTTAGAAGTTAAAACACCCACGCTTGTCCCTAGACCTCGTATATCATTTTCCATGACGAGTATAGATATATGTAACCCGTGCTCAGTCGCCCCCTTGCATTGTTCCTCTAGTAACTAAGTATTAATATTAACATTCCCTAACATCTTGTCTTGCCAGACTAAGCTTCTGAAGACCCATCGCCCCATAAATCTATGTATGCAATCCTTAGGTTAAGTATTTTTATCCGCCATTGTGTTCACCTTTTTCCATTTACTTTCCACAATTGTCATACGTCTTCCCCTTGCCTCCTTCGTATCCACAGCCCACACTACGCCAATTTACTTCGTGTCTTACACCTCTTACCCCAACCAGAGATTGTATAAGATAATTGGTTACCAGTATCTGTCATAAGTACCCCGAAACAATAACTAAGTACCCCTACGAACTGCCGCTGTTGTTGGTATTTATATTTATATTTAATAGAAAACGCAGTTCCCAGGGCCAACTAATAGTATCCATAACCCTCGGACTGATCACATAACTCTATCTTTTCCAGACTCATATACCACACCATAGTTGCATTCCCCGGTAGCATATTTTGGCTAACGTATTCTACTGCCTTTTCAAACTTCCATATCAATTGTAGCCTAATGCCACCCCCACGCCCAGGGACCTTAGGGGCAAAATTTCCCTGTAGCCCTTGAACTCTCCCCCCCTCTCATTAAGAATTCCCGCGCTTCTCGACTCTTGTCCGACCTAGCCTCTCTCTCATACCTCTTGAAGATCCTTGAATTGTCCGTTGCTAATGTTACGACCGGGCACTCGGGTACACTAGGGCTCTTACACAGGACTCGAGTATGGCTCGCTGCCACAACGGAAACACACGATCCCAACCCCAGAGTACTGCCAGCCGAACAAAAAACGCCACTACCCTCCAGAGTTCTATCTGCTATAACGGGGTATACAAGAACTCGGTACTAGCGTTTCACACAACAGACTAATAACAAGACGGGAGTTATCTAGTCTGGTCAACAATCAAACAAAGAAGAAAGTACTACAACACTAAAGAATAGTGTTGGCCGAAGCCGAAGTAATCCACCCTTGAACTAAGAACTTAAGAAGTCCTCCACCCTCTACTTCGGATCGACACTATTACGTTACGTTAAACAATAGTCCTCGAGCATCAAGCAAGGAATCTTCTGATAAGTTAGATGCTTCTCGAATACTCATAAGAAGTAAGTATCGGATTTTGAACAGCAATTTAATGAATAACTCACTGGTAATTAAAGGCTTTAAATTGACATAAGAAGAATTATAAGAATAAGCAATAGGATATGGCAAACATTAAGAAGAAGTACTCCGACAATGCACTGGCAATAGCCTACTAAGATTGTGCTCGTGGGCCACTAATCTCTGAAGTAGCTAAGCGTGCCACACATGAAATCAATAGTGCATAAACAATAATATACATAAGGAGAAGCTTCAATACTATGCTGTATCTGCTGGTCGAGCAAAGTCTAGCTGGGATACATAAGGTTAAGGGACAATGGCTGAGCAAGCGGCTCGTAGCCTAGCGAGGTCCTTAAGACTGTGCGGCCAAATTACGTTAATTGACGGGATGCTCTCTTGAGAGATCCAGATCACTAGTATCTGGTTCTCTCCTGGCGATCCTCTCAAAGTCAAGCAAATGAGATAGCACAGTGTTGGGTGGCAGAGGCAAAAGCCCTCACTCGCAACACAGTGCTAAACTCCCACGGTACACAGTCAGAAAGACCACCTAGGCGTTCCACGTCTCCGTTGCAATTGTACTGGTTCAACCGCAACCTAGTACTCATAGGAAATCACAACTCAGAAACCCTATCCCAGTCTAGCATTGCCTAAACCAGCAGAAAACAGGAACATGAATAAACGCACACAGGGAAATGCATATACGAGTGCAACAAACATCAATCAATCCTATTCTAGTTAACCTTTCCAAAAATAGGCTATCTAACAGGCACTTATCTCGTGAGAACTCAAGCGATAATACTTTGGCTGACTAAATCTGCACCAAAGGGGTCATTGGTTAAAAAGGGACGAGAAGAAAAGAAGATAGGCTGTTCAGAGAGTAGAGAAAGTTCACATCAGTCGGAAGAATATGGATAGTTGCAAGGGATATGAGAAGTCGCTCTGCCTGATGGGTTCTGAAGAATTGTGGCGAGGACCTCTCCTTTTTATACTCGGCCCTCTAGCGGCATATCGCAAACTACTAAGGACCGCCCACTGACAATCATTACATAATATTCTCTCTCAATCTGGGATCGACAAAGGATTTCCCACGCGCTGAGGAGGGAGGAGGGAGGAGGGAATTAGGCCTACGTGCAGCGTGGCGCGCTCACTGGCCGCCGCCACACACTCTCTCTCTCTCTCCTCTCATCATTACATATAAGTCCCACACACAATACTTATAACTAATGATATAAAATAGAACTCGTTGACTTAGAAGGAAACAAAATACATATTTATAATACTTATAGTACAACGGCTCACATAAACTGAGTTAGGAAACTCTACACAGACTACAGCCAAAGTTCCTGCCCTGACGATCCTAGCGAGAGTGGGGCCTGACTGAGCGTTCTGTACAGCATGCTCATACTCGGCATGCGTCACACCTCCCCCAAGATTTTACTTGCTCAACCCTGAGCTAAAATCTGACACACAGAACCTCATCAAACCCCTTACACCCAGCGACCGCATGGCACTAAAACAAAGCTGAGTTTATCACTAAAACACATCTTATAATAAAAAAAAAATTCACATTTTATAACTCCTCCCAACAATAGCAAAAGACACAATATCATGCTCCCAGAGCGAGCTTACAGCAGCTCAGCCGTTTGATAGTTCGTGGACTACTCAAACTCTATAGGCTATGACAAACTTATACAATTATCTATATAAAAAAGAAAGAGTTTTTTATATGATTTTTATATTTTAATATGTTTTTTCCGGCTGCACTATAAGGGCAGCCTATTTTTCTTCTATACCAAACGCTCAACTCCTGCTTTACGACCCAATACGCTGGGCTACAACCGCGAGCCAACAAGCACCAAGCGCAAAATACTACTCAAACTAAAGCAGGAGGCTACCCGTGTGTCAATCTACCCAGGATCATATACCCTTGAACGACCATCTGCAACCACGTTATCACAACCGGCAATATGGCGTATGTCCAGGTTATATACCAATAACCTTAGTGACCACCTGGTCAGCCTCATATTCCGATTGTGAAACTGGTCCAAGATCTTGAGAGGGTGATGATCTGGGTAAACTACAACGACCGGACCATAGGCTGGAACATAGACCTCGAAATGCCCCAGCGCATCATCGTCCTTTTCACTTTCATTCATCAGGTTCTGAAACGTTGCTAGTGCATTATTAAGTCCGTCAGGCATAACATTGCACTGGTAGGTACTCCCGTCCACAACAAAACCACATACCTCTTTAGCACGCTCGGACAAAGTTACAAGCAACGACCACTCACGACATTCCTTATCCCTCAGACCCTTCGTCCACACGTAATCCAGCTCTGCTTGCACCATAGGCTGTCGAGCAGGATTTATACGGTAGGGAATTAAACTGAGCCTTGCACTATCTCCAGCCTGCATGTCGGATTCTACCCCGTACATCAGGCCTGGAGAAGCAACAAACATGCGAAAGTACTGCCATAGCCTAGTAAATAACTGCCTTGCACTGTCTCCACGAACAACATGCCTAGTGCCCTCCCACAACCCAGCCGAGACCGCAGCTTCTAACCTGTAGTCTCCCTCCTTCTCCACCTTCGTCCCTAGAACAGCCAGGTCATGAGAGGGACAATCAGTACCACCTGTGCAGTCACTCCCATAGTTCATTATTGCTAAGGTTTCCCCGCCGATACCGTACATGCGCACCCCCGCATTCCTTGTGACGACATCTGCCTGCGCAGCATCACCGCTTTCAGCGACATGGCCAG
>JBAKBP010020243.1:0-43008 GCA_037953745.1 Lithodes maja
GTGGTAGTTATGGTAGTTGTGGTTGTTATGGTAGTTGTGGTTGTTATGGTAGTTGTGGTTGTTATGGTAGTTGTGGTAGTTATTGTAGTTGTGGTAGTTATGGTAGTTATGGTAGTTATGGTAGTTGTGGTTGTTATGGTAGTTGTGGTTGTTATGGTAGTTGTGGTTGTTATGGTAGTTGTGGTAGTTGTGGTTGTTATGGTAGTTATGGTAGTTGTGGTTGTTATGGTAGTTGTGGTAGTTATGGTATTTGTGGTTGTTATGGTAGTTGTGGTAGTTATGGTTGTTATGGTAGTTGTGGTTGTTATGGTAGTTGTGGTAGCGGTCGACTCAAGTTACCCCGGCTTGTGCACCAGGCTCGAAATCTGTTGACAGTTTCACCCTCACAAAATCTTCAGCCCACGCTCGTATATATATTTTTGGTATTTATTTAATATATTTTGTTTTGGTTCTCTTTTTATTTATTTTGTATTCCTGGGCTGAAGACTCTAATAAAAAAAAAAATCCTCTCGCAATTCATGGAAAAGCGATTGAGTAGAAATTGTTATAATATTTGTCAGTCTTCGAGTTTTTACACTAAATAATTCTGGTTTTTTGTGTGTGTTTTTATACGGATATTTTCTAGGGATTTATTATACATCTGTGTTGGGTATCGTTTTATTGTTAGTGATTCAATAATTCCACTCTATTGTTATGTTATGTAAAGTAAGTATTATGAGAGAAAGGGATATATAGATACACTGGCCACACAGAATTTACGATACCAGCGAGGTGGTCAGGAATTAATTCCAGTAGAGATAGCGAAACCGATAGTGAAGGAAAGTGGAAGGAAAGGATACAAGAGAGTGAGAGTGAGTGAGTGAGGTGGGTAAAGGTGGGTATTATCTAAATTTCCACTGATTCTTTAAATTTGTTATTCCATTTTAGATGTTGCATTTTATTTTTCCCACCTCTCCCACCCTTCTTCGCTCAGTCACCCCTTCCATTCATTATCCTCTTTATCATATCTGACTTTTTAAATGATTCCTCCTCTCCCCTCTTCATTATCTAATATATATTGGCTTTTTACCCTCCTCCCCATCTCATTATGCATATACGTTCATCCTTATCCACAGCTTTGATTATTCTCATATTTCTTTAGTTTTTGGGTTTTGCGTATTGGGTATGACAGTTATTGGCGTTATTATTATTATTATTATTATTAGTAGTAGTAGTTGTAGTAGTTGTTGTTGTTGTTGTTGTTGTTGTGGTAGTAGTATGTGGTATTTTCTTTCTTCAGCGCCATTATAATCTCCCCTCATTTTGCACCTCCTCTCCACCACCACCACCTCCTCCTCCTCCACTAACGCAAATTGTTTCAACTCCAGCATCCACCACCGCCCCAACGTCATCTGCCAACAATCCAACACCTGCAGTAGACACTGCAGCAGATGATTCTGACGAACCTGAGCCGACATCAAACCAGGACAGCCGCCCTGTTCACCTTAGTCTCTCCCCCACTCCTCGTGCAAGAAGCCTGCTAGCACGAACAGTACCAACCCCTCGCCCCCGTTCTAACCACTCCTCTCCCCGACCTGTACGTAGAGTCCCGCCACCACAGGTTTCCGGATTTACACCAGTGAGGAACGGTGCACGGCCAACGCAGAAAAGGTCTCATCTACCAGTCACAATGTCAAACAGATTTGAGATATTGGTAGAGATGGAAGACGAACCAGAAGAGACCAGGCTCGTTGGGGATTCCATCCTACGAGGACAGGTCGAAGAGTTCTGCGACAGAGTCCCAATTCAACGAAAAAGATTTTGCATCCCAGGAGCTGGACTGGACGACATTGTGGAAGCCTTCGAAGATACCACAAAGGATGCAAATGAAAATACCCTTTTTGTCATCCATGCTGGTTCAAATGACGTCATGCGCACCAGATCCGAAGAGTTGATGGAGAAATATCGCAAGATGATCCAGCACTACAAAAACAAGTCAAGGAATATCATCATCTCAGGCATTCTCCCCAAGATCGACGCACCTGACAAATTCTACGACAAGGCCTTCAGCACAAATAGCCGACTAAAACATTTGTGTCTGAGGGAAGAAGTTGAATTCATCAACCTCTGGGACAACTTCTACAACCAGCCTACTCTGTTCCGCAAGGATGGCACTCATCTAAACCCTGTGGGTTCAGCACGCATGGGTCGTCTCCTACACGAAGCAGTCCGCAGCCATGGATCAAAAAACGCCATCCGAGAAGAAGCAGCAGTGACATAAATCATCCAACGCCAAGAAAAACACAGAGGCAACCGAGGACCACCAGCGATAAGGACCGGAGACAGCGAGGACCGAGGACAGCCATGAACATAAATGTAGATCCGACAAGAACCAAAAATATTATTAAAGCGCGTTCCGTGAGTTCTAAAATAACAAATTTAAAGGTTTTCTATGCAAACGCTCGTAGCATACGCAATAAATTTTCAGATTTAGAGGAGCTAGTGTTTACAGAAAATTATGATGTGATTGGCATAACAGAATCTTGGCTCAATACAGAAGATAGAGACTTTTTAGCAGAGTATTCACTTCCCGGTTATGTAATGTTTGAGAAAAGCTGAATAAATCGAAATGGAGGTGGCGTTTTACTTTATATCAAAGAAAGTCTTAACCCTACCCTCTTGTCAAAACCTCAAATTGTGAACGTCGACGCATCTTTTGTGCTAACAAAGAATAATAAAGGTACCAAAATAATACTTGCATTAATATACAGACCTCCAGCTCAATCAGTGCAAACTGACCGAGAAATTTACGAACAAATTGCAGATGTAAGTAACTCACAAGATACCGTAATTTTTGGTGACTTTAATTTACCTGTGACCAAGTGGGGCGATACTCTTACTTCACACTCCGGACATGACTTGTATACGAACTTGCAAGAGAGTTCGCTTTATCAATTTGTTGGAACGCCGACCCGTGGTAATAACGTTCTTGACATTGTACTTGCAACAAAAGAAGAATTAATAGAGAATTTGAATGTTGGTGATGAATTCAGTAACAGCGACCATCATACGATAACTTTCACTTTAAACTTTACTAGTAACGAACCAAATAGTAGCATCGAAAAAGTCCCTAATTTCAAGAAAGCAAACTTTCCTAAACTTAGAGCTATGTTTAAAGAAACTGACTGGAGCTTTTTAATTCACAATAACGACAAAAATACATCTTGCAAGTTATTCGAAGCCACTTACCTAAAAGCAGTGCAAGACTGCATACCATCGAAAACTCGGCGTCCAGGCCATAATAATAAGCCCAAATGGTGGAATAAAGATATTTCAAACTGCCTGCTTGCTAAAAAAATTGCTAATGATAGATTAAAATCCTCACAAAATGACGAAGAACGGCTGAAATTTGTAGAGCTACGACGCAAAGCCAAAAAGTTAATTAAGCAAAGTAAAAAGACCTTAGAGTTACATATTGCGAATCAAAGTAAAACAAACCCGAAAGAATTCTATAGTTATATCAGAAAGAAAAAAGTAGTTACTTCAACTGTTGGACCGTTAGTCGATGAAAATGGAGAATACACCAAAGACGAAGAACAAATGAGTAATGCCCTCAATACCTTCTTTGCATCAGTTTTTACAACAGAAGACCTCAGTGATATCCCTACACCATCGCCGATTCAGATTGATAATTCAGATGTTTTAAGCAATATCACCGTTACAGAGAGAGAAGTATTGAATTGTTTAGATAAACTCAAGGTAAATAAAAACGCCTGGACCTGATACAATCTCGCCTAGAGTTCTAAAGGAAGCTAAGGATGAGCTCTCTAAACCACTGACATTACTATTCAATAAATCCTTGCAGTCTGGAACTATGCCCGATCAGTGGAAGCTAGCCAACGTAACACCGATATTCAAAAAAGGCAGCAAATCCCTATCCAGTAACTATCGTCCAATTAGCTTAACCTCAGTTGTATGTAAAATGCTAGAAACGGTCATAAGAGACAGACTCATAAATCACTTAGAGGAAAATAACATACTTAAAGATACTCAACACGGCTTTCGTAAAAAACGTTCCTGTTTAACAAACCTCTTAGACTTCTTCCACGATATCCTCAACCTCTACGATGAGAGTAAAGCTGTAGATATTATATACCTTGATTTTCAAAAGGCCTTTGACAAAGTTCCCCACAAACGTTTACTGCTAAAACTAAAAGCGCATGGAATACAAGACGGTGTGTTGAAATGGATAGAAAATTGGCTCAGCGACAGAAAGCAAAGAGTAGTCATAAACGGTAAGGCATCAAAATGGACCAATGTAAGTAGCGGGGTACCCCAGGGATCGGTACTAGGACCAATTCTCTTTCTAATTTACATCAACGACATAGATGAGGGTCTCACCTGTACAATCTCAAAATTTGCTGACGATACAAAAATTGCAAATAGCGTACTCTCAAAAGAACAAGTTGACGATATGCAACACAATCTAGATAAATTGTCATGTTGGGCCCAAATTTGGCAAATGAGTTTTAATGCGGATAAATGTAAAGTACTACATATCGGATACCTAAATGAGAAAGCAAACTATTCGATGAATGGCACTCAGCTTAAGAATGTAAACAGAGAAACCGATCTGGGAGTAACAATATCGAGTAACCTAAAACTGAGTCAACAATGTTCAGAAGTTGTTAAGAAGGCAAACAAAATAATTGGCTTTATAGGCAGGTCATTTGAGCATAAATCCAAAGAAGTTATCCTAACCCTTTACAATTCCTTAGTCCGCCCTCTTCTGGAATACTGCGTTCAATCCTGGTGCCCTTATTACCAAAAAGATATAAACAAGCTAGAACGAGTTCAACGTAGAGTTACCAAAATGATACCTAGCCTAAAGAACAAACCATACGAAGAGCATCTTAGAGAATTAAATCTATTTCCTTTAACCCAGCGCAGATTAAGAGGCGACTTAATTCAAGTGTTCAAAATCATCAAAGGCATCGACAATATGAACTGTAGTAAGTACTTCACTATCGACCAATCTAATTACACGCGGGGAAACGGTTGCAAAATTATTGGTAAATCTTTTAACTTGCACGAATCTAAGAATTTCTTCTTCAATCGAGTTGTCAACTTGTGGAATGGGCTTCCCCGAAACGTTATAGACTGCATCACCGTTGATTCATTTAAACTCCGCCTAGACAAATATCTCGCATCAAACCCGCGACTGACTGCGTTTGTAAATGAATAACTTTATTTTATCCCCCCCTCAGTTACTAACCCATCTGTCCCCTACTAACTTCCTAATCCTGCCACGGACATTAGTTCCAGGGCAGTAATTCCCTTTCCAATGTTCCCTTACCCACTCTAAACCACTGTTTGGACACTTGATCCTCAGTGTTTTGGAGGACAAGCAACCTAGAAGGGTCACTGGATCTGTTGTTGCTTGATTTCCTTTGTACTCCTTTGTACTCCACCATACCTCCTCCTCCTCCACCATACCTCCTCCACCATACTACCTCATCCACCACCCCTCCAACCTCCTCCTCTTCCCCTTCCTCCCTCTTATGTTTTTTTCTTGTATATACTTTTTGTTCACCCCATATGGTCCCATCACATTCTCTTCCTAAAAGTCCTCTATAGATTTATTTATTTATATATTTTCCACATTTTACATATATTTTGAATAGGGATTAGGGCCTTTGTGATTTTAATGAGGAGAATGTGGATAATTCTGTGTTTTAATGGTATTTACTTATTTACTTATAGGTTGTGATAAAGATAGAGTGAATAGTTATATACTGCTTTCTGATTGGAACTTTATATTATTACCCTCATTACTCTCTCTCTCTCTCTCTCTCTCTCTCTCTCTCTCTCTCTCTCTCTCTCTCTCTCTCTCTCTCTCTCAGGCTAGTGTCATGCCATACTCCCCCCCCCATACCCCCCTTGTTTACTAGTCCTGATTGGCTTGTCTGATTTACGAGAACAAGCTTTAGTGCCAACCATGAGAGAGTGTGTGTGTGTGTGTGTATGTGACTGATAGAGATTTACATAAATTTGTATAGATACACTGGCCACACAGACCTTATGATCCCAGCGAGGTGGTCAGAGAGAGAGAGAGAGAGAGAAAGAGAGAGAGAGAGAGAGAGAGAGAGAGAGAGAGAGAGAGAGAGAGGTGCGTAGCTTGTTATATTGGGTGAGGGAGTGTGAGAAAAAGCAAAAATGACGAAAAATGTCAGAATCCAAACAAATAGGATAAAATTGTGTGTATTGGAAAAAGTGTTTGGAGTGAGATATACAGTATAGCGAATACTGGTACAATAAAGTCGTATTATAAAATGTTCGATAATTATAATAATGAAATAGTTGTTAAATCTAGGAGGCAGAGTTCTCATCAGGTTATAAGTATGATATGTCGAATAAAATGCCTAAAAATAACGTCTGTGTGTGTAGGCTAGTTGATATTTTATACTAATGTAGGTTGACGAGATAGATGAGGTGTGGGGTCTTCTGTGTATGCCAATTCACAAGATTCACTAACATACATTAAAAAGACGATTAATTTGATAATAATATATAATGTAGGTTAGGTGAGAAGGTGAGGTGTGGGGTGTTTTATTAACTATACAATACAATACAATAATGCCATGAACAATACGATACGATAAACTCAATAATAGATAATAATGTAGGTAAGGTGACAAGAGGAGGTGGTAAGGTGTGGAGTGGTCTATTAACTATACAATACGATACAATAATGCGATGAACAATACAATACGACACAATAATGCCATGAACAATACAATACGATAAGCTTAGTAATATATAATAATGTAGGTTATCCTACTCTCATCCTCTCTCCTTTCGTCTCCTTACTATCTTCATCCATTCCTTCCTTTCTCTTTCTCTAACTTTGCTCTTTCCCTATCTTCTTATTCAGACCTACCTTTCGTGTCTTTCCTTCCATTTCCTTCCGTCCCTCCTTCGTTCCCTTACTCCCTCCTTCCCTCCCTCCCACCTCCTCTTTCTCTCACTCCCTCCTTCTCTCACTCCCTCCCCCGTGTATTGCATGTCGCGGCATTGATAACAGACACGTCAGAACATGTTTGGACATTTATCCAGGCGGAGGACACGGGAGATTTAGTTTTTTGAGGGCAGGGAGATAGCTGTGTGTGTGTGGGGGGGGGGGGGGGGGGGGGAACTTGTCTTACGTTTGAGCGTGTCTTGCTTAATATGATATTTCGTGATATACTGAATACCCGGTATATATATATATATATATATATATATATATATATATATATATATATATATATATATGTGTGTGTGTAGGCACGCATAAAGAGAGAGGGGGGATTGATAGATATATAGATAGAAAGAGAGCGAGAGTAATATATTTAATTAAAGAGGAAGCAGCTTCCAGGGTCTTCATGAGAAGCCCTGCAGGGTGCGTGTATCCCTTTCCTATCCCCCCCCTCTCTCTCTCTCTCTCTCTCTCTCTCTCTCTCTCTCTCTCTCTCTCTCTCTCTCTCTCTCTCTCTCTCTCTCTCTCAAACCCGTATATCGTTTACCCTTCTATAATTTTCTACCCTTATCACACCTTATTTTAACCCATATATATAATTTACCCTTCTATCGGTTTTACCTTAGTTACCTCCGCCAACGAAAATGGACGGAAATTATTATTCGCCTCCATCTGTTTGTCTGTCTGTCTGTTCGTGTGTCTGTAAACTAGATATCTCACAAAGTTATGAACCAGTTTTCACGAAATTTGGTGGGCAGATCGGATATCCGGCAAGGAAGAAGTGATTGAATTTAGGAGGCGATCAGGTTAATATCCTGGAACCCAGATCCAGAAGAAAATGTAGGCCTAATGGTGGGTTCACACATTCACGTATATTGCTCCCGTCCGGCGTATCGCCAATTATATAAAGACGCGAGTAGTTTCTGCCGTTGAACGCCCGTTCTTCCACGTCTATTGCACTTCCCGACAGACGTAGCGTAACGGGGCCAGTGTTACGTCAGACGTAATGGAGTCGTATTAAACTACGTACGTGTTTGCGACGTGCGTAAGCATAGCCCCGTTCGACCTCATGGGCTGCACGATTTGCGGGAACACAGGCCACGCCCATGCCACGCCCCCTCAAGACCGGCGTAGCTGAGGCCGCACGTCTTGGGATTTGTTAGGTCGAACCTGGACCGGTTCTGGCCAATCGTAGGCACACCCTGTCTGACCAAACACAGACAAAGACAGTCTTTGTCAACCACGTAGGTCTTGGTTGGAATCTGGGAACTACAAAAAGGCAGGAATGGCCACACCATTCCCATTCCCAGTCCTTCATCGGCACCATGAACAACATCGAGGAATTCATCCTGGAGGAGTTACCCGCTGAGTGCCAGCCAATTTTGACGGTGTGCTTCTGCCAGTGCCAGATTTTTTTTTTTTTTTTTTTGGCTAAATCTATTAAGTTGGGAGAGAAATGTTAAAAAAAACACTCCCCTCGCCAGAAATCAGGTCCCCGATGGTCCCGAAAGTAGCTGAAAAGACACGATAGACTACAGAGACTTTTATGGTATCGGAATGTATGGGTGGGAGGGTGGTTTTGGGGTTGGTTGGGGGAAGGTAGAAGGGTAATTGACTTGTGTTACACATATGAAGCCGATTGGTGAAGTAGTTTCGCCACCACGGATTTTCCTTTTTTTCGTTTTCTTCGTATGGATACGCTAGAAGTGGGTGGTGGGAGGCGGTTGGGGGTGTGGTGGGGGGAAGGCAGAAGGGTAAGAGACTTGTCACACAAATATGGAACCGATTGGTGCAGTCGTTTCGCCGCCACAGATTTTCCTTTTTTTCCTTTTCTTCGTACGGATACGCTAGAAGTGGGTGGTGGGAGGCGGTTGGGGGTGTGGTGGGGGGAAGGCAGAAGGGTAAGAGACTTGTCACACAAATATGGAACCGATTGGTGCAGTCGTTTCGCCGCCACAGATTTTCCTTTTTTTTTCCTTCTGACGGGACCGACAGTCAGCGAGTGGGTGGGAGGAGGGATTTGGGATTTTTGTGGTGGGTAGCCTAAAGGGTAAGGTACATGTGGTAAAAATATGAAAGCCATAGGTGCAGTCTTTTCGCTGCTACGATTTGTTTTCGGCAGGGTGCAGAGGGTGGCAGGGTTGGCTTGTTGGTTGCTGCTCGGTGTGGTGAGAGGTGTGACTGGAGGGTCCCTCGCTGGTCCCGTTGTCCCCTCGTACAACGATGCCGCGTCTTCCCGCCAACCCACAGTGCGGCGGTTCTGCCAGATGCGGCCTAACTAACGTATACTTCCACGTTCGACTGGAACTTTCTACGATTTGACGAGAGCAGCTCTCGTCTGACGTGGTAGCTGCTAGGTCTGACGAGGCTGCTCTGGTCAGACGGCCATGGTGGCCAGGTCGGTCGTAAGTTTTCCCGTCTTTTGACATACGTGAGGGCGAGCCACGTTCCTGATTCAACTCGAATCAACAACCGCGCGGCCTTGGCCGCACCCACAACATTCCCGACCCACGTGGGCTACTCGTTTCTACTCGGGCCATGCGTGAGTACCCCCCCCGACTGGCCGTAATTTCATTTACGTTTTGCGTATTATGCCATTACGTTTTACGGAATCGGTTGCCAACTACCAATATACCTTCGTTTACAACAGACGGGAGCTGACGGGAGCAATATACATGAATGTGTGAACCCACCATAAGATATTAACCCCTTCTGTACCGGCTAAGACTTCTCTAGCTAATTTCTGGCTACTATTAGACGATTTGTGTGCAGTTTAAAAAGGGTCTACAGCAATTAACAGGTTCAAAGTATCTCTCTTTACCCTTTTTAATACCACAGATCCCTTTTAAACTGCACAAAATCTTCTAAACATAGCTACTATAAAATCGAAAAGACGTCGCCGTTAAAGAAGGGGTTAATGGTAAAGAATCAGTCAGTGTAGGCGGAGGTGTGCGCTCTACCGAATGCCCTTCTAGTTCTATCTATCTATCTATATGCTCAGGCCCAATCCCCATTTTTTTTTTTTTTTTTTTTTTCCTCTTTTATTATGTTTTTGTTTGTGTTTTCTTGGGGGTGGCCTTCTAGTTACCCTTGTTATACCTGCCGGTACTTTAAACCCACATATCCTTTACCCAAGTATCCGTTTCACCTATCTTCCTGTTCTTCCCCTCCTCCTCCCCTTCCCCTTCCCCTCCCCCTCCATCCCCTCAAAATTCCAGAGTCTCTCCCACCAGCTTTACTCCCGTAAGAAATGGGGCGAGGCAATCAAAAAGGAGGTCACATCTGCCGGTCACCACATTCAATAAATACCAGATTCTGACAGAAACAGGAGACGAAACTGAGGAGACCAGGCTCATTGGAGACTCCAGCTTACGAGGACAACTTGAAGAGTTCTGTGGAAGAGTCCCAAACCACAGAAAGCGTTTTTGCATACCGGGTGCAGGTTTGGACGACATCACAGCAGCCTTCGACGATGTCACCATCAACGCTGACGAGAACACCCTGTTCGTTATTCACGCAGGGTCAAACGATGTAATGCGCACCAGATCAGAGGAACTAATGGAAAAATACCGTAAGGCAATCCAGCGTTACAAGAGTAAGTCATGCAACATAATCATTTCAGGCATTCTTCCCAAGATCGATGCAGAGACCGGTTTCTACGATAAGGCATTCAGTACTAATAACAGACTTAAATCCCTCTGCTCACAGGAAGATGTCGAATATCTCAATCTCTGGGACCATTTCTACAATCAACACATTCTCTTTCAGGATGATGGCTGCCATTTGAATTCAGTCGGAGGAGCACGCCTAGGCAGACTCCTACATGATGCAGTCTGCACTTTCAGATCAAAAAACGACAACCGAGCAGGGGCAGTAGCAGCGACATAAACTACCCCATATCAAATGTAAATTCTATCCAAAATAATATCACGGCCTGCTACGTTAATGCACGCAGCTTACGCAATAAATTCGAAGACCTGGAAGCACTTGCATGTATGGAGGAATGTGATATAATCGGTGTTTCAGAATCTTGGATCAACACGGAAAAGCGTGATTTTTTGGCGGAATACGCATTACCAGGTTATACTCCCTTCAGCTGCGAAAGATCCCATAGAATGGGAGGTGGGGTTGTGCTATATGTTAAAAGTAATCTTCACCCAATCGAGGTAACCAAACCTGCCATAAATAATATTGATACTAGTTACGTTCAAATAAATAATCAAGCAAGCAAGATAATAATTGGCCTAATTTATCGACCTCCTGCACAATCACCCGATACTGACGAGAAACTCTATGATCAAATAGCGGAAATAAGTTGTCAGGAAGAAGCAGTAATATTTGGCGATTTCAATCTGCCAGTCACAACATGGGGCGAACCACTAAATGCTCACGCGGGACATGATCTATATGCTAATCTTCAGGAAAGTGCCCTTTATCAACACGTAGAACACCCAACGAGGGGAAATAACATTCTGGATATTATTCTAACGACAAATGAAAGACTGGTAAATAGCGTTAAAATCGGACCGGAATTTAGCTCTAGTGACCATAGGATAGTGTCCTTTAACATTAAAGTAAATAATGACAAAGAAAACGTGAGCACGGAAAAAGTACCAGATTATCGAAGGGCCGACTTTAA
Source organism: Lithodes maja (assembly GCA_037953745.1). NCBI lineage: Eukaryota > Metazoa > Arthropoda > Malacostraca > Decapoda > Lithodidae > Lithodes > Lithodes maja. The sequence goes on from JBAKBP010020243.1 coordinate 11,637, forward strand.
CAAACTTAGAAGGCATCTTGCCAATACTGACTGGAGTGAAATGACTGAAGCTCACGATGTAAATCGATTATGGAACATATTATCTAATAACCTAAACAAAGCAATAAATACAAGCATCCCTCTACGAAACCGGCGCCCAGCAGGCAAATATAAGCCAAAATGGTGGAATAATGAAATAAAAAACATCCTCTTAGTAAAAAAGCAGGCATACCAAAAATATAAGGCAACTCAGAATAATAGCGATAAATTAGAACACGATAGACTGCGTCGAACAAGCAAAAATCTCATCAAAGGAAGTAAGAAGAATCTGGAACTTCATATTGCCAGCTCCAGCAAGTCCAATCCGAAAGAATTTTACAGCTATATAAGAAACAAAAAAACGGTAACTTCAACAATAGGCCCACTTCTTGCGGAAAATGGAGATCATACAGATAACAAAGTACAAATGGCGAATATCCTAAATAACTATTTTGCATCAGTTTTCACGTCGGAAGATACTACCGGTAACCGACCTACCCCTACGAATCAATCAAATGGCACTGAGCTCGAAAACTTTACGATTTATGAAGACGATATCCTGTTCGCAATCAACAATTTGAAAGTTAATAAAACCCCAGGCCCTGATAAAATATCCCCAAGGATCCTAAAAGAAGCAAAACACGAATTATTAAACCCACTCGCAAATCTGTTCAACAAATCATTGAATGTTGGGAAAGTTCCAAACGAATGTAAACTAGCTAACGTGACACCCATATACAAAACAGGAAATAAGTCCTCTCCCGGCAATTATCGACCAATTAGCTTAACATCGGTAACGGGCAAATTTATGGAAACTATTATAAGGGACAAAATAGTAAAACATTTGGAAGAAAATAATTTAATAAAAGATTCTCAGCACGGTTTTAGAAATAAACGTTCATGCTTAACAAACTTACTCGACTTCTTCAATGATGTTTACAAATCATATGATAAGGATAGAGCAGTTGATATAATATATCTCGATTTTCAGAAAGCTTTCGATACCGTACCCCACAAGAGACTAATTGACAAAATAAAAGCTCATGGCATAACAGGAAAAACTCTGAAATGGCTCGAAAATTGGCTCTCAGACCGTAAACAACGAGTTGTAATAAATGGTGAAGAATCAGATTGGTGCAAAGTAAATAGTGGCGTTCCCCAGGGTTCGGTATTAGGTCCTATTCTTTTTATAATTTACATAAACGACTTAGACGAAGGAATAGAATGCAAAATTTCGAAATTTGCTGACGATACAAAAATTACTAATAAAGTAACCTCAACAGTACATTGGCAAAAACTACAAGGTGACCTAGACACTTTAGAAAACTGGGCAGAAAAATGGCAAATGAAATTCAACATAGAAAAATGCAAAGTATTACACATCGGTAGTAACAACGCTAAAAAAGATTACTCAATGAACAACATTCAACTATCAAATACAAATAATGAAAAGGATCTGGGAGTTATAATATCAAGTGACCTGAAGCCGAGTAAACAGTGTACAGAGGTAATAAAAACTGCTAATAAATTGGTGGGTTTCATCGGCAGAACATTCAAATTCAAATAAGAAAAAATCATACTTACTCTATTCAACTCATTGGTGCGTCCCCATCTCGAATACTGCGTGCAATTCTGGTCACCGTACTACCGAAAGGACATAAATAAACTTGAAAGGGTGCAACGCAGTCACTAAAATGATACCTAGATTGCGTAATAAACCGTACGAAGAGCGCTTAAAAGAACTAAATTTGTTTAGCTTAACAAAGCGCAGAATGAGAGGTGACCTAATAGAGGTGTTCAAAATCTTCAAGGGATTCAGCAACCTAAATGTAAGCGAATTATTTACGATCAATCAAGCAAACACGAGAAACAATGGTTATAAGATTATAGGCAGGCGTTTTCAGTCTCACGAGGCGAAGCATTTCTTCTTCAACCGCGTTGTGAATAATTGGAACAGACTACCCTCGAACATTGTAAACTGTAATACTGTCGAAACATTTAAGAACCATCTGGATAAACACATGGCAAATAACCCCCGATTAACACAGTTTCTTTCAGAATAACGCGCAACGAAATGTCAACGCATACCGCAATGTATATTGATTTTCATACATCTGTTCCCTTTCAGAATTGTAGTAAATAGAGTTAGCTTAGATTACAAATCAACTTCTTTTTTCTCCCTGTCCTGTCCGAATTTCCGTGTCAGTTTTTCAATACTGCATGGTATTTTTCCTATCTGTTTCCATGCCAGCTTTAGCTGGAGGGAGTGGTGGGTGGGGAGGAGCCTTCTTCTTTGCTATCCTTTTCTCTACCTCGTAGTCAGTAGATTAGTAGTTTTAGATATCCAAACTGCCCCGTAAGGACCAATAGGTCTGTTGCAGTTTGTTCTCCTTTGTATTCCTTTGTATTCCTCCTCCTCCGTCTGAGAGGAAGCGTCAGATTGAGTACGGTCGGAAGCCTCAACTTCCTCTTGGTTCCTTGTCCTCTTCCTTGCAATCTCTTCTCTTTTCTTCTCTTGTGTTTCTCCTTTGTTCTCACTTTGTCCCTTCCTTTTTCATTCCCTGTTCCTTTCCGTATCGCCTCTTTCATTTCCGTATCTTCTCCTCCTCCTCTCCCAACTGAAACACAGCCCCCCAACAAGGTAACCCGAAGTCAACACGTTCCGAACATATCTGGTTCGTGTTTGGAACTGGTGAGTGAGTAAGTGATGAGGAGACAGGATAGTTGGTGGAGGAGGTGGTGGAGAAGTAATACAAAGGACTTACAAACTGCAACAGATCTATTGGTCTTTACGGGGCAGTTTGGATATCTACACTGCTAAGCTACTAACTACTAGGTCGATACAAAAAATAGTAAAGCAGAAGGTGGAAGAAGTAAGAGAAGGAGGATAACACGATAAAGAAGGAGGAGAGGAAAGATGAGACCAGTTGCTGTAAATAGGTAATAAGAGGAGGAACGATGGAAGGAAGGAAGGAAGGAAGGAAGGAACTTGATGCTACCTATGAAGGAAGGACGTAAATGTGCTCACTGCTTATATTACCTCGATTGACTATATTAAGGGTATTTTTTTTTTTTTGGGGGGGGGGACCTGCTTGTCCCTCATGTTTAGCCCCTTTTGTTTTGAAATTTTAAGACGTTCGCCCCTAGTAGTTTCACGAGTTTAAGAACTTTCGCCTCATTTCTTTGATAATATATATTAAGACCTTTCGTGCCATTTAGGTGTCGATTTTTTCCTGGCGAGCGATAGCAAACCTGTAGTTTAGTAGAAACCGACTTTCAGTTGGGACATTTTCAACCAAAACATTACACATTTATCTGGAAGCGTGGTCTTGGAGGTAATTTGTATGCTTGATAAGGTCTAGGGGGCCAAATACCCCCCCCCCCCCCCTACCCCTTATGATATAATATAAAATATAAATAAAAAGGAAGCAAGATAAGACAGACAGAAGGAGAACTAATAGAAAGGAGGAATAATTTGATCTTTAAACCCTTATAAAGTTAGTTTACATGGCTAACTTAACTTAACTTTAACTTAAACTTAACTTAACTAGGTAGTCTATTGACTTACAGCTGGCGGTATTTTGCATCCTTTACCAGCTGATTTATCGATACTTAATAGAAAAACGTGAAACTCCTCTCTCCGCATCATATTAATGTCAAGTCTCTACAATAAACAACCTATTTGACTTGAACATCTCCATACTATACCCTGTTCCAAGTAGGTTGGTCAGAAATCGTGAACCCTAACCTCTGTAACTCAAAAAGGGCTATTGGAAATGGGCTGTAAATATTAGCACTTATTCCCTGGCGGACCCTTCCCAAATGGTAGAAATATTAGCTCGATTACTCCAGTCGTTTGTGAGTTATAGAGGTTAGGGGGGGTGGCCTGTTCTTGTTCTGTCCTTTTCTATCTTGCTCTGGCTTGTATCCATTCGGCCCCATTCAGCCTACTGTTTTAAGACGTTTATCCCCATCTAGGTGTCAATTTTTTACTGGTGAGCGGTAGCGAGCCAGCATATATTGTATTTTGTTTGGCAGCAGGCTAAATTTGTACATTTTTCGATAGAAAAAATTCTCCGGCGAAGCCGGATTTCTTCATATAATGCTGGCTCGCTATCGCTCGCCAGGAAGAAATCGACACCTGGATGGGGATAAACGTCTTAAAGTAGTTGGCTGAATGGGGCCGAATGGATACAAGCCAGAGAAAGAGAAAAAAGGACAGAAATAACAAAAAAGGGTCACCCCCCTTAATGCTCAAGAGTGTTGGCCTACTCTCTTGGAATAGGGTATAGCTGGGTATTTATGGCAAGGGCATGGCAATTTACCGTCAACTGAGAATAAACAGAGTATAACCTATGTGGAAGAACATTTAAGGAGGGTGACCTGTTTTTGTTCTGTCCTTTTCTATCTTTCTCTGACTTGTATCCATTTGGCCCCATTCAGCCTACTGTTTTAAGACGTTTATCCCCATCCAGGTGTCAATTTATTACTGGTGAGCGGTAGCGAGCCAGCATATTTTTTAGTTTTGTTTGACAGCAGGCTAAATTTGTACATTTTTCGATAGAAAAATGTCTGCGGCGAAGCCGGATTTCTTCATATAATGCTGGCTCGCTATCGCTCGCCAGGAAGAAATCGACACCTAGATGGGGATAAACGTCTTAAAATAGTTGGCTGAATGGGGCCGAATGGATACAAGCCAGAGAAAGAGAGAAAAGGACAGAAATAAAAACAAAACAGGTCACCCCACTTAATCGAGACTATATCAAAAATATAGAAAATAAACTGCATCCGATTATTAGTATTATGCATGATTATTAGACATATTTAGTAGGCTTTTGACAAGTTTATATAAAACACAAAATTATAGTTAGCTTCCAAGAGATTAACTGTCTAGTAATTAGATGCCATACCCCAATCAAATTACGAGTTCAATTATTAGAGAAAATTAGGATAAAAATGTGTGTGAATCATTCAATACTAAGGGACAGATTCTCATTACGTGTTAATTGATCGCCGGGATGTTTTATTTGTGTGTGCTGTAATTGATCGCCGGGATGTTTTATTTGTGTGTGCTGTAATTGATCGCCGGGATGTTTTATTTGTGTGTGCTGTAATTGATCGCCGGGATGTTTTATTTGTGTGTGCTGTAATTGATCGCCGGGATGTTTTATTTGTGTGTGCTGTAATTGATCGCCGGGATGTTTTATTTGTGTGTGCTGTAATTGATCGCCGGGATGTTTTATTTGTGTGTGCTGTAATTGATCGCCGGGATGTTTTATTTGTGTGTGCTGTAATTGATCGCCGGGATGTTTTATTTGTGTGTGCTGTAATTGATCGCCGGGATGTTTTATTTGTGTGTGCTGTAATTGATCGCCGGGATGTTTTATTTGTGTGTGCTGTAATTGATCGCCGGGATGTTTTATTTGTGTGTGCTGTAATTGATCGCCGGGATGTTTTATTTGTGTGTGCTGTAATTGATCGCCGGGATGTTTTATTTGTGTGTGCTGTAATTGATCGCCGGGATGTTTTATTTGTGTGTGCTGTAATTGATCGCCGGGATGTTTTATTTGTGTGTGCTGTAATTGATCGCCGGGATGTTTTATTTGTGTGTGCTGTAATTGATCGCCGGGATGTTTTATTTGTGTGTGCTGTAATTGATCGCCGGGATGTTTTATTTGTGTGTGCTGTAATTGATCGCCGGGATGTTTTATTTGTGTGTGCTGTAATTGATCGCCGGGATGTTTTATTTGTGTGTGCTGTAATTGATCGCCGGGATGTTTTATTTGTGTGTGCTGTAATTGATCGCCGGGATGTTTTATTTGTGTGTGCTGTAATTGATCGCCGGGATGTTTTATTTGTGTGTGCTGTAATTGATCGCCGGGATGTTTTATTTGTGTGTGCTGTAATTGATCGCCGGGATGTTTTATTTGTGTGTGCTGTAATTGATCGCCGGGATGTTTTATTTGTGTGTGCTGTAATTGATCGCCGGGATGTTTTATTTGTGTGTGCTGTAATTGATCGCCGGGATGTTTTATTTGTGTGTGCTGTAATTGATCGCCGGGATGTTTTATTTGTGTGTGCTGTAATTGATCGCCGGGATGTTTTATTTGTGTGTGCTGTAATTGATCGCCGGGATGTTTTATTTGTGTGTGCTGTAAATGATCTTTAATGACTAATTAAGCTTTCGTAGATTTGGGGGATTTTATGTCCAATTTTATACTCGGGGATATGATATTCTGGGAAAAATGAATGACGGATGAGTTTTTATTCTGCTATTATAATGAGTGTTTTATTATTATAATTAGTAGCCTGTTATAATCAACTCTGCGTAAGCAGAGTTTGGTATCGCCCCCCCCCGCCCCCCCCCCCCCCCCCCCCCCCGTATAGTGGGTACCACACGAAAAAAATGTCTGTCGTCGTCGTCGTCGTCGTTGTCCGTCTGTCTCGGAACTCTTCCTAGACCGTTGGACGGATTTTCACCAAATTTCACACGAACATTTGTTGCGTCAATGCAAACGTCGGTCAAAAAATATTTTTTTGAATTTATGCAATAGTTATGATTTTAGGTCCAAAATATGGTTTTACCAAGCCCCCTACCCCCTCCTGGACTCCCCTCCTCCCATACCACCCCCCTCCCCCAGCAATGATGGCGTTCATAGTGTGTGAACTCACACACTATGAACGCATTCGTTCTGGGGGCGAAATCATCTCGCTCCGTATTTGCTAGGTTAAGTTAGTTTAGTTGGCATTAGAAGTGATGGTAGTAATAGTGGGATTGATGGTGATAGTAGTGATTATGGTGATAATAGTAGTGATGATGGTTGTAGTTGTATTGATGATGATGACAGTATTGATGATGATGACAGTAGTAGATATGATGGTGACAGTAGTAGATAATGATGGTGACAGTACTAGTAGTAATGATGATGGTCATAATAGTAGTGATGATGGTGACCAGTAATGATGATAGTTGTAGTGATAATAATGACAGTAGTGATGATGGTGTGAGTATTAGTGATGATGGTGAGTAGTTGTGAGGATGGTGAAAGTTGTAGTGATGATGACAATAGTTGTGATGATGAAGATCATAGTAATGGTGATGATGGCAGTAGTAGTGATGATGGTGATAGTAGGATACATGATGGTAATACTTGTGACAGTAGTAATGATGATGGTTATAGTAGTAGTGATGATGTTAACAGTAGTAATGACGATTGTAAGATGGTGGTGATGATAGTAATGATGGTTGATAGTTGTAGTATCAATGATTATAGTAGTGATTAAGATGGTAGTGACAATGGTGATAGTAGTAGTGATGATGGTGAGAGTAGTAGTAATGATTGTAATTGTAGTAGTGATGATCATAGTAATGGTGATGATGACAGTAGTCGTGATGATTGTGGCAGTTGTAGTGATGATGGCAGTAGTAGTGATGATGGTGTTTGTGATTGATGATGGTATTAGTAGTGATGATGGTAACCCATCGCAGAGTTGGGTATGCCGTTTTGATTTTGGGCAAAACGGCACGTCTACTTTATTATTATTATTATTATTTTTTTCAGTTTTATCCCTAGACCTCCATCTAGCTTAAATAAAATACACCCCCAAGACCTGCTTTTGAGATAAATTTGTAAATTTGTCGGTAGAAAAATGTCCCGGCCAAAGGCCGGTTCCCTCTATATTACAGGCTCGCTATCGCTCGCCAGAAAAACAGACACCCAAATGGCACAAAAGGTCTTATAATCGCCAAACTAATGGAGCGAACATCTTAGAATCTAAACAATCTAATGGGGCTAAACATGTGGGAGAAGGGGGTCCAGAAAAAACTCCAAAACTCCCCTTAAATTGCTGGGCTGCACTGATCAACGCTCACGGTCTCCTTAACCCTTCCAAGATAAGATTACGCAGGGTTTTTTTCTTCTGGCTATTGTCAGACGATTTTATTCAGATTAGGAAAGGTATGTAGAAGGTATGTAGAAGGGTTAATTGACCACTTGCGAGTTTTAGACAATAAGGAAGTTGGAACTGTAGGCATCGACAGTAAACAGTAAAGAGTATGTTGAATTGGATTTTATGTATTTATAAATGAACTACAACCGTATTTTAGCAGGTAATTCTGCTAAATGTCGATGTCTAGTCTACAACTCCAACTTCCTTATAGCCTGAAACTCGCAAGTGGTCAATTGCGAAAGTATTTACCCTTAAAATTCCCTCAAATCCTTCTTAAATTGTATAAAACCGTCTAATGAGTCAAAATGTGTCATAATCTTGAATGGGTTAGTATCATCATGAGGTGTGCAAGTATTTCTGAACACGATTTGTATCAGATGCAATGAGACACGTTGGATAACAGAGTGATATCAGTAAGAAAGTACACCAAATATAACACATCTGCTTTAAAAAGCAATTACAAATTAAAGAAAGCAGTTAAAAAAAAAAGCTTATTTGCATAGAGTAGAGATAAACATTTTGCGCTATATAATGTTTGCTCTATAAAATGCTTGCGCTATATAATGTTTGCGCTATAAAATGCTTGCGCTATATAATGTTTGCGCTATAAAATGCTTGCGCTATATAATTATTATGTTCCTTCCAACAACCAACAATACTCCTAAAATCGATTAATGAAATTTACAAACACATGTGGCAGTCCGTGGACTCGAACCCAGGATGCTCACACCGAAAATCAACACCTTATACATCGCACCACGAAGACAGTTAAAGGTTGGTGGACACTGCCTACGATTTATTATGCAACTTCGAATCCTGCATATCAATCTAAGCATGTACACACATCCCAACTGCAACTCACGTAGGCTATGCATATGTGAATGGAAAGAGCAATTAATGGGGCCTTAACCACTTAGGGAAGTCCTCTCGATAAATTACTCCTGAACCAATATCAATTATTATGTTCCTTCCAACAACCAACAATACTCCTAAAATCGATTAATGAAATTTACAAACACATGTGGCAGTCCGTGAATTGAAGAAATATGAATATGTAAATCCTGACATTTAAGGGGAGGTTTTTGGTGTGTTCCCTTGACCTCCATCAAGCTTAAAATTACACTCCCTAGACCCCCTTTCAAGATAAATTTGTACATTTTTCGGTAGAAAAATTTCCCGGCCAAAGGCCGGTTCCTCTTAAATTACAGGCTCGCTATCGCTCGCCAGGAAAAAATCGACACCTAAATGGCACGAAATATCTAAAAATTGACAGAAATGGGTCGAAAGTTCTTAAAATCGCCAAACTAATGGGTCGAACATCTTAAAATATCAAAAGCAATGAGGCTAAACATGAGGGAGAAAGGGGTCCAGAAAAAAATCCCTCAAGTGGAAATCTCCCCTTAAGTAACGTCCACGTGGCTTCTGTGTGTGTGTGGTATTTTTTTATGCTAACTTAAGATTAATCTCTAAAAAAAACAAGGGGCAAAACCGATCCCGTCTAATTCACTGACTCACATAGACCCGTTCTAAGTTAATGAAAGCGTTTAATAAGAACCGCAATAAAAGTAAAGAATGCTTCGTCGTACCGGTATATGGGAAGGGGCAAAATATTGGAAGGTGCAAAATATTGCAAATGGTCCTAGGTAGCGTGCAGGGGGGGAGTTGGGCACCGATTTACAACCCTGAACATCGATATACAGTATACCTCTGCGTTTGTATAGATATATATTGTGGATATAACATTTTACAACATTTGGCCTGGCTACTGGGTTAGAATCTCAGCGACTCCTACATATTTGTGAGGGTTGGCTGGATCTGTTGTTGCTGGATCTGTTGTTGCTTGATTTCCGTTGTACCCCTTTGTGGATCCCTCACGTATGGAAATGTGCCTTTGATAATTGATTTAATAACGTAATGTTGTATACATTAATTATGAAACTGTATGTATCTTACAATATGTGGTAAATTACTTACTGGGCACCCACCTCGTTTTTTTTTTTCTTCTCTCTCCCTCTCTCTCTGGGTTGTATCCATTCGGCCCCATTCAGCCTACTGTACTGTTTTAAGACGTTTATTCCCATCTAGGTGTCGCTTTTTTCCTGGCGAGCGGTAGCGAGCCAGCATATTTAAAACAACAAATTTGACAGCAGGCTAAAGTTGTAAATTTTTCGATAGAAAAATTTCTCCGGCGAAGCCGGATTTCTTCATACATGCTGGCTCGCTATCGCTCGCCAGGAAGAAAGCGACACCTGGATGGGGATAAACCTCCTAATGGGCTGAATGGGATCGAATGGATACAAGCTAGAGAAAGAGAGAAAAGGAAAAAAAAGGCAGGTGACCCCCCTTTAAGAATACCACCCTTACATTGACGCTTCACGCCACATAGTGTACTGTACTGAACTGTTCACACAGTACAGTACAGTACAGTACAGTACAGTAGGTGCGGGGTACCAATATACTGTAATGTACTGGAAACAGTTAGGGGGGGGGTTGATGGTATATCTGTGGGCTAGGTGGCAATCTACAGTTAAGGGGGGTGACCTGCTTTTTTCTCTGTTTAGGGTTGTATCCATTCGGCCCTATTCAGCCTACTGTTTCAAGACAGTTATCCTCATCCATCATTGATTTTTTTCCAGGCCAGCGATAGCGAGCCAGCATTTTATGGAGAAGTCTGGCTTCGCCGGAGAAATTTTTCTATCGAAAAATGTACAAATTTATCCAGCTGTCTAACTCATTATCCAAAATATGATGGCTCGCTATCGCTCGCCAGGTATAAATCGACACCTGGATGAAGATAAAAGTCATAAAACAGTAGGCTGAATGGGGCTGAATGGATACAACCCAGAGAGAGAACAAAGCCGGTCACCCCCCTTAAAAGCATAAATGACGATACACCCATTTGAATCAGTATCGAAAACAAACGAAACAATGCAGTACTTTAATATATCCCAGATGCTTCAGAACCTGGCTATAAAGGTTCAAAGATTCGAATATATACCACTGTACAGGAACTACAGTAAATACAGCACAATTCCCATCTCAATAATATTTTTCCATTGACTTATCGCAATTTGGACTAGAAATAAAGGTTACCAGCACAGTACAATCCCCAAACCTAACATTATAATTACCAATATACAATTGTATGCTAACTGTATCATAGTTCTATCCTCCTCCCTCCCTCCCTCACTATTTTGTTGACTCCCTCCCCCAAACCTTCACTACCTCCCCAAACCTTCACTACCTCCCGAAACTTACACTCCCTCCCCAAACCTTCACTCCCTCCCCAAACCTTCACTCCCTCCCTCATTTATGTCTGACTCCCTCCCCAAACTTCCACTCCCTCAGTCTCCTTCATCCTCCCTCAGCATTACTATTCTTCATCCCACTCTTCTCTCTTTCTCAGCCTGTCTCCCCCCCCCCCCCCCTCCCTGTCACACCATCCCTTGCCTCCTCCCCCCCCCCTCCCCTGTCTTACCACTCCCACCCCTTCGTTTCTCCTAGCTCCCTCCCCCCCTCCCTACTACCCCCCCTCCTTCTCTCCCTGCCCCCTCCCTCCCTCTCCCTCCCCCCTCACCGACATTACTATTCTTCATCCTACTTCTCTCTCTCTCTCTCAGTTTTGGACCCATTTCTTTTAATTATCTGGCTTGTCTCTTGTTTATTTGTTTTCTTCTTTCAATGTCTATTTCTAACTTTCTATCTATCTATCTATCTATCTATCTATTTTTCTAATGCAGAATTATCTGGGTATCTATATATTCATCCATATATTTATCTGTCCAATCGTGTATTCGTGTTTCTGTTAAATCAGCTCTCAACTCTCTCTCTCACACTCACTCTCTCTCTCTCACACTCACTCTCTCTCTTCCTCTCTCTCTCCTTGGAGAATACACCAAAGACGAAGTACAAATGAGTAATGCCCTCAATACCTTCTTTGCATCAGTTTTTACAACCGAAGACCTCAGTGATATCCCTACACCATCGCCGATTCAGATTGATAATTCAGATGTTCTAAGCAATATCACCGTTACAGAGAGAGAAGTATTGAATTGTTTAGATAAACTCAAGGTAAATAAAACGCCTGGACCTGATACAATCTCACCTAGAGTTCTAAAGGAAGCTAAGGATGAGCTCTCCAAACCACTGACATTGCTATTCAATGAATCCTTGCAGTCTGGGACTATGCCTGATCAGTGGAAGCTAGCCAACGTAACACCGATATTCAAAAAAGGCAGCAAATCCCTACCCAGTAACTATCGTCCAATTAGCTTAACATCAATTGTATGTAAAATGCTAGAAACGGTCATAAGAGACAGACTCGTACATCACTTAGAGGCAAATAACTTACTTAAAGATACTCAACACGGCTTTCGTAAAAAACGTTCCTGTTTAACAAACCTCTTAGACTTCTTCCACGATATCTTCAACCTCTACGATGAGAGTAAAGCTGTAGATATTATATACCTTGATTTTCAAAAGGCCTTTGACAAAGTTCCCCACAAACGATTACTGCTAAAACTAAAAGCGCATGGAATACAAGACGGTGTGTTGAAATGGATAGAAAATTGGCTCAGCGACAGAAAGCAAAGAGTAGTCATAAACGGTAAGGCATCTAAATGGACCAATGTAAGTAGTGGGGTACCCCAGGGATCGGTACTAGGACCAATTCTCTTTCTAATTTACATCAACGACATAGATGAGGGTCTCACCTGTACAGTCTCGAAATTTGCTGACGATACAAAAATTGCAAATAGCGTACTCTCAAAAGAACAAGTTGACAATATGCAACACAATCTAGATAAATTGTCATGTTGGGCCCAAATTTGGCAAATGAGTTTCAATGCGGATAAATGTAAAGTACTACATATCGGATACCTAAATGAGAAAGCAAACTATTCGATGAATGGCACTCAGCTTAAGAATGTAAACAAAGAAACCGATCTGGGAGTAACAATATCGAGTAACCTAAAACCGAGTCAACAATGTTCAGAAGTTGTTAAGAAGGCAAACAAAATAATTGGCTTTATAGGCAGGTCATTTGAGCATAAATCCAAAGATGTTATCCTAACCCTTTACAATTCCTTAGTCCGCCCTCTTCTGGAATACTGCGTTCAATCCTGGTGCCCTTATTACCAAAAAGATATAAACAAGCTAGAACGAGTTCAACGTAGAGTTACCAAAATGATACCTAGCCTAAAGAACAAACCATACGAAGAGCGTCTTAGAGAATTAAATCTATTTCCTTTAACCCAGCGCAGATTAAGAGGCGACTTAATTCAAGTGTTCAAAATCATCAAAGGCATCGACAATATGAACTGTAGTAAGTACTTCACTATCGACCAATCTAATTACACGCGGGGAAACGGTTGCAAAATTATTGGTAAATCTTTTAACTCACACGAATCTAAGAATTTCTTCTTCAATCGAGTTGTCAACTTGTGGAATGGGCTTCCCCGAGACGTTATAGACTGCAGCACCGTTGATTCATTTAAACTCCGCTTAGACAAATATCTCGCATCAAACCCGCGACTAACTGCGTTTGTAAATGAATAACTTTATTGTATACCCCCCTCAGTTACTAACCCATCTGTCCCCTACTAACTTCCTAATCCTGCCACGGACATTAGTTCTAGGGCAGTAGTTCCCTTTCCAATGTTCCCTTACCCACTCTAAACCACTGTTTGGACACTTGATCCTCAGTGTTTTGGAGGACAAGCAGCCTAGAAGGGTCACTAGACCTGTTGTTGCTTGATTTCCTTTGTACTCCTTTGTACTCCGTCAACGTCCTTCACCACACACACCTTATTATTCGCTGTTTCTCTCCTCCGTCAACGTCCTTCACCACACACACCTTATTATTCGCTGTTTCTCTCCACCGTCAACGTCCTTCACCACACACACCTTATTATTCGCTGTTTCTCTCCACCGTCAACGTCCTTCACCACACACACCTTATTATTCGCTGTTTCTCTCCACCGTCAACGTCCTTCACCACACACACCTTATTATTCGCTGTTTCTCTCCTCCGTCAACGTCCTTCACCACACACACCTTATTATTCGCTGTTTCTCTCCTCCGTCAACGTCCTTCACCACACACACCTTATTATTCGCTGTTTCTCTCCTCCGTCAACGTCCTTCACCACACACACCTTATTATTCGCTGTTTCTCTCCTCCGTCAACGTCCTTCACCACACACCTTATTATTCGCTGTTTCTCTCCTCCGTCAACGTCCTTCACCACACACACCTTATTATTCGCTGTTTCTCTCCTCCGTCAACGTCCTTCACCACACACACCTTATTATTCACTGTTTCTCTCCTCCGTCAACGTCCTTCACCACACACACCTTATTATTCGCTGTTTCTCTCCTTTCCTCTTCCTTCCTTCCCATCTCCCTCATGTTTAGCCCTACTAGTTTTGAGATTTTAAGGCGTTTGCCCCATTAGTTTGGCTATTTTAAGACCTTTCGCTCCATTTCTTTGCCAATATTAAAACCTTTCGTGACATTTAGGTGACGATTTGTTTATGGCGAGCGATAGCGAGCCTGTAATTTAGAAGGAACCAGCTTTCGGCAGAGACAGTTTTCTACCGAATAATGTGTAACTATATCCAGAAGAAGGATCTTGGAGATATTTGTTTTTTATTAAGTTTGATGGAGGTCTAGGGAGGAAACTAAGACAACAAATATAATACACATAAATCGACCAATAAATAAACCTTCCCCCCTAAACTATTGGGATTCACTATAGCTAATGTTCACAGTCTGGGTATTGTCTCATTAGGGAAGTGTTCAGATATGGTGGTGTCATGGTTTATATGTTTATGTTCTGGATGTGGTGTCCCAAGTTCGAATCCAGGGAGGACCATATTCTTTCATTAGTTTATTCAAGTGCATTGGGGTTTGTAATGGAGGATTAATGTTAAGAAAGGGGTGTTCCTTAATTTGATGACCATGACTGTATCTAGGAAATAAATTGTGGCTAAAGGTTTTCGAAGGTATCCCGAACAGAATCGAATCTTCTCATTAATTCTTGACCTAATCATTATTAAAAGGGTATATTGAGATAGTCCGAAGCCTTATAATAGCTAGAGTTCCTTTCTAAACTAAATAATACCGATTAGTAGTAGCCACAATGAATTACAACTGAAGTTGACGGTACACAAGGTTCGGAGCTTCGTTTGGCTGTTCAAGGGTTCATAATTATTGGGTGAGAATTGTTTTCTTCGACTGTACAATCGTCAATAAGGGGAGGTATATATTTTTTTCTGGACCCCCTGTTCCCTCGTGTTTAGCCCCATTAGTTTTGATATGTTAGACGGTCGGCCTATTAGTTTGGCGGTTTTAACACCTTTCGCCCTTCGCCCCATTTCGTTGTCCATTTTAAGAAATTTCGTGCCATTTAAGTGTCGAGTTTTTCCTGGCGAGCGATAGCGAGCCTGTAATCTAGTAGAAACCGGCCTTTGGCCGGGAAATTTTTCTATTGAAAAATGTACACACTTATCTCGAAGGGGGGTTTATTTTATTTTATTTGTTTTTAAGCTTGATGGAGGTCTAGGGAGCAAACTAAATATATATATATATATATATATATATATATATATATATATATAAATAATAATGAAAAAAGGGCAATAATAACAAGATAACTTCCCTTAACCCCAGCTACTAACTTAACCCCAACTACCAACTTAACCCCTTCTGTACCGGCGACGTCTTCTCAATTTTACTCTAGCTACATTTAGACGGATTTTATGAAGCTTAGGAAGGAAGTATGGTAACTAAAAGAATGAATGGAGATAGTCTGTAGCCTTTTAATTGGTAGACATCCTTAAGCTGAATGAAATCACCTATTAGTTGCCAGAATATATTGAAAAGGATGTCGCCGGTACAAAGAGGGTTAATGCTACAGTGAATTAATTAATCTATGTGATTGATTTCGGTATTTTTGTTCTAATACTCATAAACTAATAAACAATACTGCATATTAAGAGAGGTGACCCCCCCCCCCCCCCTACCTACCTACCTACTACCTACCTACCTACCTACCTACTATGCCTGATCAGTGGAAGCTAGCCAACGTAACACCGATATTCAAAAAAGGCAGCAAATCCCTACCCAGTAACTATCGTCCAATTAGCTTAACCTCAATTGTATGTAAAATGCTAGAAACGGTCATAAGAGACGGACTCGTAAATCACTTAGAGGCAAATAACTTACTTAAAGATACTCAACACGGCTTTCGTAAAAAACGTTCCTGTTTAACAAACCTCTTAGACTTCTTCCACGATATCTTCAACCTCTACGATGAGAGTAAAGCTGTAGATATTATATACCTTGATTTTCAAAAGGCCTTTGACAAAGTTCCCCACAAACGATTACTGCTAAAACTAAAAGCGCATGGAATACAAGACGGTGTGTTGAAATGGATAGAAAATTGGCTCAGCGACAGAAAGCAAAGAGTAGTCATAAACGGTAAGGCATCTAAATGGACCAATGTAAGTAGTGGGGTACCCCAGGGATCGGTACTAGGACCAATTCTCTTTCTAATTTACATCAACGACATAGATGAGGGTCTCACCTGTACAGTCTCGAAATTTGCTGACGATACAAAAATTGCAAATAGCGTACTCTCAAAAGAACAAGTTGACGATATGCAACACAATCTAGATAAATTGTCATGTTGGGCCCAAATTTGGCAAATGAGTTTCAATGCGGATAAATGTAAAGTACTACATATCGGATACCTAAATGAGAAAGCAAACTATTCGATGAATGGCACTCAGCTTAAGAATGTAAACAAAGAAACCGATCTGGGAGTAACAATATCGAGTAACCTAAAACCGAGTCAACAATGTTCAGAAGTTGTTAAGAAGGCAAACAAAATAATTGGCTTTATAGGCAGGTCATTTGAGCATAAATCCAAAGATGTTATCCTAACCCTTTACAATTCCTTAGTCCGCCCTCTTCTGGAATACTGCGTTCAATCCTGGTGCCCTTATTACCAAAAAGATATAAACAAGCTAGAACGAGTTCAACGTAGAGTTACCAAAATGATACCTAGCCTAAAGAACAAACCATACGAAGAGCGTCTTAGAGAATTAAATCTATTTCCTTTAACCCAGCGCAGATTAAGAGGCGACTTAATTCAAGTGTTCAAAATCATCAAAGGCATCGACAATATGAACTGTAGTAAGTACTTCACTATCGACCAATCTAATTACACGCGGGGAAACGGTTGCAAAATTATTGGTAAATCTTTTAACTCACACGAATCTAAGAATTTCTTCTTCAATCGAGTTGTCAACTTGTGGAATGGGCTTCCCCGAGACGTTATAGACTGCAGCACCGTTGATTCATTTAAACTCCGCTTAGACAAATATCTCGCATCAAACCCGCGACTGACTGCGTTTGTAAATGAATAACTTTATTGTATACCCCCCTCAGTTACTAACCCATCTGTCCCCTACTAACTTCCTAATCCTGCCACGGACATTAGTTCTAGGGCAGTAGTTCCCTTTCCAATGTTCCCTTACCCACTCTAAACCACTGTTTGGACACTTGATCCTCAGTGTTTTGGAGGACAAGCAGCCTAGAAGGGTCACTAGACCTGTTGTTGCTTGATTTCCTTTGTACCTCCCCCCCCCCCCCCCCCCCGGTCTAACATCCCCCAGGTGAGGAGGCCCCTGTGGGATCTTTACCCGGGGAGGACCAACAACATTAAGGCAGGTTTTATCCTCTTGTTCACAGCACCCTCTCTCACTCTCATACTCACACACACACACACACACACACACACACACACACACACACACACACACACTCTCTATCTCTCTGTCTGTCTCTCTCTCAATCAATAAACACAAACATAATAATATATAATAATAATTATAAAAAATAAAATCAATATATAATAAAATATAGTAAAAATATAAATAAAATAAATATATAATAAAATATAAAATATAAATAAAATAAATATATAATAAAATATAATACAATATAAATAAAATAAATATATAATAAAATATAAAATAAAATAAATATATAATAAAATATAATAAATATAAATAAAATAAATATATAATAAAATATAATAAAATATAAATAAAATAAATATATAATAAAATATAATAAAATATAAATAAAATAAATATATAATAAAATATAAATAAAATAAATATATAATAAAATATAATAAAATATAAATAAAATAAATATATAATAACATATAATAAAATATATAATAGTTTGTAAGGCCGGACTGCCTAGTAAGGACCTCGGGGTCCGTGTAGTATGTGTATCAATGTAACTCTCTCTCTCTCTCTGGAGAGGTCCCTGAAGATTGGAAATTGTCCAATGTGACCCTAATCTTTAAGAAAGGGGATCATGAGTGTCCCAAGAATTATCGACCAATGATCTTGACTTCATAGTAAAACTCTTAAGAGGGGATACTAGTAAACAAGATAATTGCTACAACTTAATTACAGATTCCCAACATGGATTCAGGCGACACCCATCATATCTTACCAATTTGCCGGAATTTGTCCCTGAAATGCCAAGTGTGTATGACATTTAAAGTTGTCATGTTCATATTCCCCCATACCCTCCACTACCGTCAAATTCATATCCACAACACCCCTAAATAACTCGAACCCTATTCACGTTAAGGGGAGGCAGTTGGTTTTTCGAGTCCTCCTCCTCTCTCATGTTTAGCCCTATTAGTTATGAGATTTCAAAACATTCGCCCCATTAGTTTGCGATTTTCAGATCTTTTGTCCCATTTATTTGCCAATATTAAGACCTTTCGTGCCATTTAGGTGTCGATTTTGTTCGTGGCGAGCGATAGCGAGCCTGTATTTGAAGAGGAATCGGCCTTTGGCCGGGAAATTTTTCTACCGAAAAATTTACAAATTTATATCGAAGGGGGTCTTGTGGGTGTTTTTTTAAGCTTGATAGAGGTTTAGAGGCAAACTAAACTCCCTCCTTAAACCATTGAGCCGAACCAGTATATTATGCTGCACAATACTGTCAGAGCTCCCTTAATTAAGTCGTCCATTTGCAATTCCTTTTTCCCATGCATTTACATATTCAGCCACATTCACATACTCAGTCACTACCGAAAAATGCACAAATTTACCTAGAAAGGGGGTTTTAAGGGGTACTTTTTAAGCTTGATAAAGTTCGAGGGAGCCAAAAAAAATGGAATGCGCATATTTAACTCGAAGGGGGGTCTTGGGGGTACTTTTTAAGCTTAATAAAGGTCGAGAAAGCAAAAAAACAAAAAAGAATGCACAAATTTACCTCGAAGGGGGGTCTTCGGGGTAATTTTTAAGCTTGATAAAGGTCGAGGGAGCAAATTAAAAGAAAGAAAAACAAATAATGCACCCATTTACCTAGAAGCGGGGTCTTGGAGGTACTTTTTAAGCTTGATAAAGGTCGATGGATACAAATAAATAAATAATAATAATTAAAAACAAATAAAAAATGAAATAAGGTTGATACCCTCCCCTCTAATTCACTTTCAGAGCCATTATTTCCTCTTTCTTTACTCCCAGGCCAAACTTTGAACTTACGCTGCTTTTTCATAACTTTTCACATTCCTTCTCACTCATTTCTCGTGCAGGCTCTCATTTCTTGGTGCTCTCTCTCTCTCTCTCTCTCTCTCTCTCTCTCTCTCTCTCTCTCTCTCTCTCTCTCATATTTCACCTAAGAGACAATCAAGATTCACCTTTTGTTTATATTCGTGATCACCTGTGCATCTTCGCCCCCCTCCCCCCTCCCCCCCTCTTCCTCCGATAGCCCTAACAATCAAGGGTATATACAAAGATTTATACCATTGGCTATTATATTGATGGATTTATTGCTATCCATACACCTTTGTAAGACTGTAAGATGAACATTATACTGTAGTTTCCTTTCAAGACCCTATTATGCGTTGCTTATCTGTTTTCTGGCTATTATTAGACGATTTTATTCAGATTAGGAAGGCTATTTGGAAGTCAAGAGGGAAGAGCGTCATAATACTGAAGAGGACAACGACGAGTGCCTAAGGGGAGATTTCCACTTGAGGGATTTATTTTCTGGACCCCTTTCTCCCTCATGTTTAGCCCCATTGCTTTTGAGATTTTAAGACGTTCTCCCCATTAGTTTGGCGATTTTAAGAAATTTCGCCCCATTTCTGTCAAATTTAAGACCTTTCGTGCCATTTAGGTGTCGATGTTTTCCTGGCGAGCGATAGCGAGCCTGTAAATTAGGAGGGATCAGCCTTTGGCCGGGACACTTTTTTACCGAAAAGTTTACAAATTTCTATGGAAAGGGGGTCTAGGGGGTGTAATTTAAAGCTCAATGAAGGTCTAGGACTCTAGGAACACACTAAAAACCTCTCATTAAGTCATACTCCCCCTCATTCTTATTCTTCTCCCTCCTTCTGATTATTCTGTTCTTCCTCCTCCATATTGTGTTCTTTCCCCTCCTTCTTCTATCTATCTATCTATCTATCTATTGCCTGACGCCGTGATCCCCAAAGGGGTGGCCACGAACGAACCGCCCCCAGTCAGTCGACGCCCCTCCCCCCAACCAGCACCGCCTTCGTTCATGTACTTCCTCACTCTATCCTTCCACCTCTCATTCGGTCTACCTCTCCCTCTCTGTCCCTCCACCTCGCTCTCGTACACCCTCTTAGTCATTCTCTCGCTTTCCATACGTTCCATATGGCCGAACCATCTCAAGTTGTTCCTTTTCACACTTTCCAGCACATCTACCTCCACACCACACCTCCTTCTTACTTCCTCATTAGTCTGTCTATCCCTCCATGTAACTCCGCACGCACTCCTTAAGTAATTCATTTCCACTGCTCTCACTCTTGGTCTGAGTCTCTCAACCAACGTCCATGCTTCGCTTCCGTAAGTCAGTGTCGGGATTACCACACTGTCATGCAAGGACTTCTTCACTTCCATACTGACCACCCTATTTCTTGTTACTGCTTTTAGCGTTCCTACAACCCTCTTCCCCTGTTGTACCCTCTCCCGCACTTCTTCATTCATAGTCCCATCTTTACTCAACACACTGCCCAGATACTTAAAAGAGTTGACGATTTCCATAGCCTGACCGTTCAGCTTCACCTCACACTCTGTGACTTCACCCCTTTCGAAGACCATAACCTTGCTCTTCTCCGCATTTACCTTCAAATTCTGTTTTTCGCACACTGTTCCAAACTCATTTACCAGACCCTGCAACTCCCATTCATTATCACTCATCAGAACTGTATCATCCGCAAACAGCAGTATAGGTAGCTTCCACTCAATACCCTCCCTTTTCAGTGATACACCAACATCCACTGCTCTTGATAGTATTTCTTTCATGACTCCATCCATATATACAGTAAACAACCACGGGGACATCACACACCCCTGTTTCAAACCAACATTCAGGTCAAAGAACTTGCTCTGCTCACTCTCCACATGTACTGCCGCCTTTGCACCCTCATACATGCTCTTCACTGCTTTCAGCAACTTGCCCTCTACTCCGTATATTCTAAGTACTTTCCACAAACCTTCTCTATCCACTCTGTCATAGGCCTTCTCCAAGTCCATAAAGGCAACATACACCTTTTGTTTCTTCTCCAGATACTTCTCCACAACACAATTCAGGGTAAAAATCTGATCTACACATCCTCTTCCCTTCCTAAAACCTCCCTGCTCGTCGCCTATCCATTTCTCCGTTCTCACTCTCACTCTCTCAATCACTACCCTACTGTATAACTTCCCTACTACGCTTAGAAGACATATTTCTCGGTGGTTACCACACACTCCTCTTTCCCCTTTGCCCTTATATAGTCCCCCTGACTATTATGCCAGTCTTCCAGTCATCGGGTGCACTCCCCTTCTCCCATGCTAGTTTGCACATTTTCCATACCCATTCTATCACTATCTCACCACCATACCTCAACATTTCCCCACACACTCCATCTGTTCCTGGTGCTTTCCCCAACTTCACTCTTTTCATGGCTTCCCACACTTCTGACTTCCTGATCCCCACCTCCTCCTCCACTACTTCTCTTCTTCTCCCTCCCATACCATATCCAGCTATGTTTGCTGGCTCTTCATTCCTTACATTTAGCAACTCACTGAAGTACTCCCTCCATCTTTCGACTCTCTCTTGCTTCTCGGCTAGCATTCTCCCATTCTTATCTTTCACACCCTTACTGTTTCCCTTGCTACCTTCCCTAACTTTCTTGACTTCTTTCCAGAACAGTTTCTTACTCTCCCTTCATTTTACACTCAGATTCCTTCCAAATTCCTCATCTACTCTTCTCTTACTTTCCTTCACTACTCTCTCTCTCTCTATATATATAGAGAGAGAGAGATATGTAGATAGAGATATGTATATATTTGATGACAACAAATTCCCATGTCCCTATTTTTATGGCGTAGCTATTACAAAGATTTTGTAGTGAAATACGTAGCATTCACCACCCTCATACTCTCCACGTACCTCTCTCGTTTCTGTCTCTCGGAATCTTCATTCCCTCTACTACCCAACCACTCTCTATATGCTTTCTTCTTTTCTTCCACAGCTATTCTTACCTCTTCTGTCCACCATGCTGTACCTTTCACTCCCCTCCCTCTTCTCCTCACTCCACACACCTCCTCATATGCTGCACAGATCTCATCCTTAAACACCTTGCTCATCTCCTCCACTTCCTCCATAACTTCCAGGTCGAACCCACCTAGTCGTCTTTCCACTGCTCTCCTGTAATCCTCCCTGACTTTCTCCTCCTGCAACCTCTCCACCCTCCTCACCATTCCACCCTCCTCTCGCCTCTCTCCAGCTCTCCTCACCCACTTCTTTTGTATCCTAACCTTAGCTACCACTACATAATGATCAGAGAGATCCCCTCCAATACCCCTATACACCCTAGCATCCATCACAGATTTCTTCATTCGTTCATCCACACATACATAATCAATCAATGACTTTCGTTCCACCACTGTCTTATCCTTCATCATCAACATCCGTTTCCACGTACACCTGTGGATCATTCTGTGTCGGAAGAAGGTGTTGGCTATCCACAGCCTCCTCCCCACACATACGTCCACAAGTGCACTACCATTCCCATTCACCTCTGATGGTACCCCCACCCTCCCACCACTCCCTCAACTTTCCTATCACCCACCTTACCATTCATATCCCCAATCAGAAATATTCTTTCGTTCTTGTCAAACTTCTCCAGGCACGCCTCCACATTCATCCAGAACTCCTCTTTCTTTCTTTCAAGTATATCCTCTGTCGGGGCATACACGCATACAATCACCCACGTTTGTATTCCTACTTTCATTCTCACCCACACAATCCTTGAACCCACAGACCCATACTCTCTTACACATTCCTTCCATTTGCTACTTACAAACAAACATGCACCTTCTCTCGCTGTTCCTTCACTCACTCCAGCACACACACCCATTCCACACTCCCACTCTCTCACATCTGAACCTTTTCATTTGGTCTCTGTCATTCCACATACATCCAGCCTGGTATTCACTAACACTTCCAGAACCTCTCTCTCTTTTGTGCCATCATTCATGCCACTAACATTCCACGTAGCCATTCTCAGAATGTCCGAAGGTATGTCCTTAGTCGGTCGTGGTTCGTCAACGGAGGTTCCGTCCGCATCCGAGGCTGTTCGTTCGTTTTTCTTTGCTTAGATATTTTTTCCGGGTGGGGGTCGCAAGCCCACCGACCCAACCTCTTTAGTCGCCTCTTACGACACGCAGAAGGCACGTGGGGCATATTCTATTCCCTAACCCCCAGGGGGTTATATATTTATTTTTCTTCCTTCACTCTATTCTTCTTCTTGTTCTTCTTTTTGTTTTTGTTCTTCGTTTCTTTTATGTTTCTTCTTCTTCTTCTTCTTCTTGTACTTTTTCGGGGTCGTCATTCGTCAAGGGCCTCTTCCTCACCTCGCTTCTCCCCCCCCCTCCCCCCCCCAACCGCCACCGTACATATTTTATACCACCACACCCATTACCATCTCCTTCTGGCTGCTCTTCCCCTTATTATTATTGTATGTATGTCGGCGGGGGCTTCTTCTTCTTCTTCTTCTTCTTCTTCTTCTTGTTCTTCTTCTCCTTTTTCACCCTTTTCGTCTTCCCCTCCTTCTTCTTCTTCTTCTTCTTCTTCTTCTTCTTCTTCTTCTTCACCTTCTTAGTTTGTTGTCTTCTTCTTTTTCACCCTTTTCGTTTTCCCCTCCTTCTTCTTCTTCTTCTTCTTCTTCTTCACCTTCTTAGTTTGTTGTCTTCTTTTTTCACCCTTTTCGTTTTCCCCTTCTTATTGTTCGTCTTCTTCCTCACCTTCTTATTATTGTTTCTTTTTGTTTTCTTCTTCTTCACCTTCTTCTTCTTCACCCCTTTTCTTATTGTTCGTCTTCTTCGTCTTCTTTTTCTTCTTCTTTTTCTTTTTTCTTCTTTTTTCCTCCTTCTTCCCACGTCTAGTCCTCCCCATCTTCTTTACAACCTCCTAATGTTTCATCTTCTTAGTCTCCTCCTTCTCTTCCTCCTCCTCTTGCTTTATCCTATTTTCATTTTCCTCCCCTCATGCTGTTCTACTACTACTTCTTCTTAACCCTTTCTTTACCATTAATTGTGCTATATTTAGACGAGTTGTGCAGTTCAAGAAGGATCTGAGGTACCGGTAGTCAAAATGGTTACATGTGATTGTTCGAAGCCTGTTAATTGCAATCATCTAATAGTAGCCAGAATAAAGTTAAAAGAACGTCACCAGAAGAGGTTAACCACCACCTCCTCCTCCTCCTCTCCTTTGTATTCCTCCTCCAAGTCTTAATCCCGTCTTAATGTCAAAACCTCAAATTGCGAATATAGACATATCTTACGTACTATTAAATAATAAACGAGGAACTAAAATAACACTAGCTTTATTATACAGACCCCCATCTCAATCAGTGCAAACTGACAGTGAAATTTATGAACAAATTGCAGAAATAACTAATATCCAGTATTCGAGAATGGATAATAAGTCGTAGGCGTGTGCATAAACCTTTAACCGTCCTGGTGGTGTAATGGTTAAGGTGGCAAAAATATGTGTGTGATGGCCCGGGTTCGAATCCCGGTGAATCATATATACTTTAATTAATTTCATTGGGGGTGTGGTGGTGAGATTAATAAAAAATAATACAAGATACCGTAATTCTTGGCGATTTCAACTTACCCGTCACTAAATGGGGCGATATTCTTACTTCACACTCTGGACACGACCTCTATGCTAACTTGCAAGAGAGTTCACTTTTTCAATTTGTACAATCTTCGACCCGTGGTAATAATGTGCTTGACCTTGTACTCGCAACAAAAGAAGAATTAATAGAGAATTTGAATGTTGGTGATGAATTCAGTAACAGTGACCATCGTACGATAACTTTCACTTTAAAGTTTACTAGTAACAAATCAAATAGCAGCATTGAGAAAGTCCCTAATTTCAAGAAAGCAAATTTTCATAAACTTAAATCAAAGCTTAAAGAAACTGACTGGAGCTTTCTGACTAACAATAACGACATAAATACATCTTGGGAGTGTTTCACAACCACTTACCTTAAGGCAGTGCAAGACTGCATACCATCGAAAATACGGCGTCCAGGCCATAATGATAAGCCCAAATGGTGGAATAAAGATATTTCAGACTGTCTGCTTGCTAAAAAATTTGCTAATGATAGATTAAAATCTTCACAAAATGACAAGAACGGGTGAAATTTGTAGAGCTACGACGCAAAGCCAAAAAGTTAATTAAGCAAAGTAAAAAGACCCTTGAGTTACATGTTGCGAATCAAAGTAAAACAAACCCGAAATAATTCTATAGTTATATCAGAAAGAAAAAAGTAGTTACTTCAACTGTTGGACCGTTAGTCAATGAAAATGGAGAATACACCAAAGACGAAGTACAAATGAGTAATGCCCTCAATACCTTCTTTGCATCAGTTTTTACAACCGAAGACCTCAAGTGATATCCCTACACCATCGCCGATTCAGATTGATAATTCAGATGTTCTAAGCAATATCACCGTTACAGAGAGAGAAGTATTGAATTGTTTAGATAAACTCAAGGTAAATAAAACGCCTGGACCTGATACAATCTCGCCTAGAGTTCTAAAGGAAGCTAAGGATGAGCTCTCCAAACCACTGACATTGCTATTCAATGAATCCTTGCAGTCTGGGACTATGCCTGATCAGTGGAAGCTAGCCAACGTAACACCGATATTAAAAAAAGGCAGCAAATCCCTACCCAGTAACTATCGTCCAATTAGCTTAACCTCAATTGTATGTAAAATGTTAGAAACGGTCATAAGAGACAGACTCGTAAATCACTTAGAGGCAAATAACTTACTTAAAGATACTCAACACGGCTTTCGTAAAAAACGTTCCTGTTTAACAAACCTCTTTGACTTCTTCCACGATATCCTTAACCTCTACGATGAGAGTAAAGCTGTAGATATTATATACCTTGATTTTCAAAAGGCCTTTGACAAAGTTCCCCCACAAACGTTTACTGCTAAAACTAAAAGCGCATGGAATACAAGACGGTGTGTTGAAATGGATAGAAAATTGGCTCAGCGACAGAAAGCAAAGAGTAGTCATAAACGGTAAGGCATCTAAATGGACCAATGTAAGTAGCGGGGTACCCCAGGGATCGGTACTAGGACCAATTATCTTTCTAATTTACATCAACGACATAGATGAGGGTCTCACCTGTACAATCTCAAAATTTGCTGACGATACAAAAATTGCAAATAGCGTACTCTCAAAAGAACAAGTTGACGATATGCAACACAATCTAGATAAATTGTCATGTTGGGCCCAAATTTGGCAAATGAGTTTCAATGCGGATAAATGTAAAGTACTACATATCGGATACCTAAATGAGAAAGCAAACTATTCGATGAATGGCACTCAGCTTAAGAATGTAAACAGAGAAACCGATCTGGGAGTAACAATATCGAGTAACCTAAAACCGAGTCAACAATGTTCAGAAGTTGTTAAGAAGGCAAACAAAATAATTGGCTTTATAGGCAGGTCATTTGAGCATAAATCCAAAGAAGTTATCCTCACCCTTTACAATTCCTTAGTCCGCCCTCTTCTGGAATACTGCGTTCAATCCTGGTGCCCTTATTACCAAAAAGATATAACAAGCTAGAACGAGTTCAACGTAGAGTTACCAAAATGATACCTAGCCTAAAGAACAAACCATACGAAGAGCGTCTTAGAGAATTAAATCTATTTCCTTTAACCCAGCGCAGATTAAGAGGTGACTTACTTCAAGTGTTCAAAATCATCAAAGGCATCGACAATATGAACTGTAGTAAGTACTTCACTATCGACCAATCTAATTACACGCGGGGAAACGGTTACAAAATTATTGGTAAATCTTTTAACTCACACGAATCTAAGAATTTCTTCTTCAATCGAGTTGTCAACTTGTGGAATGGGCTTCCCCGAGACGTTATAGACTGCAGCACCGTTGATTCATTTAAACTCCGCTTAGACAAATATCTCGCATCAAACCCGCGACTGACTGCGTTTGTAAATGAATAACCTTATTTTATCCCCCCCTCAGTTACTAACCCATCTGTCCCCTACTAACTTCCTAATCCTGCCACGGACATTAGTTCTAGGGCAGTAGTTCCCTTTCCAATGTTCCCTTACCCCCTCTAAACCACTGTTTGGACACTTGATCCTCAGTGTTTTGGAGGACAAGCAGCCTAGAAGGGTCACTAGATCTGTTGTTGCTTGATTTCCTTTGTACTCTTCCACCTCCTCCACCTCCACCTCCACCTCCCCCTCCTCCTCCTCCTCCTCCTTCACCGTACATATATTACATTCCACCAACCATCCCCATCTCTCTCCCCTCCATATACCTTCCCACCTTTGGCATATACACACCACCTGCCTCAACGTCCCTTATTTTACACCAAACATTTACTTGAAACAACACTTTAACTTTATCATTATACTTCATTTTATATATATATACTCAACCCTTGGACGATTGTATACAGTTTAAGAAGGATCTGTGGGAATTATAAGGGTAAAAGCAATCTCAATTAATTAACCCTCTGACTTTCAAATGTATGTATTGTATGTATGTATGTATGTATGTACTCGGGCACATGCTGGGGGTGGCCGACACGAGACAGAACCCGAACAGAAACAACGTTTAAAGTTCCTATTCTCATGGTCCGGGACCACTTTCGCGTTCCCTCGCCCATTGCTCTGTCTCGTCGAGTAGGAGAAATATACAAGGGGAGGAGGATTCCTAGCCCCCTGCCCCTTTCAAATACCCTTCCTAATCCAAATATAATCATCTAATAATAGTCAGAAAACAGAAAAGAAATGCGTAATCGAAACTTGAAAGTGTTAACTATTACTTTACTTTAAATACCATACTTAATTTTACGTTTACTTTAATTTAAGTTGTAGTCTTTCCAAACATTTACTTTAACTTATACCGTACTTTATAATAATGCATAACTTTATATACTTAACTTTAACTGTGCTTTGACCTAAATTGTCGTGTTTATTTTACTTCATTAACCCCTTCTGTACCGGCGACGGTCTTTTTAGTGCTATTCTAGCTACATTTAGACGATTTTGTGCAGTTTAAGAAGGATCTGCGGTAGTAAAAATGGTTAAGTGAGATGGTTCGAAGCCTGTTACTGGCTTGAGGTCCTTCTTAAACTTAATAAAACAGCCTACATAAAGCTAGAATACGGAATGTCTGGGATATATGGCACTGGTATCGGAATCTAGACTTTATATGGATGGATTAAGTTAAGGTGACGAAACTATTTATAAACTTGACCTCATAAGATGCCAGACCAGTATTGACGATAACAGTTGATGTAAATATCGCACGTGAAATACCTAAATATGCATGTATATTCCAGTATTATCGAGGATGGTAGAAACAGCGTCTCGATTTCTAAAAAGTTCTTTCTGAGTTATGGGATTGTTTGCCCTTGAAATCCTTGGTAAGCGTATAAGGAATAAGAACGATCTAAGCCAGCCAATGGTTTAAGAGGGCGGTTTTCTGGACCCCCTTCTCCCTCATGTTTAGCCCCATTAGTTTTGAAATTTTAAGATATTCGCCCCATTAGTTAGCCATATGGGTGTCGTTTTTATTTTTCCTGGCAAGCGATAGCGAGCCTGCATTTTAGGAGGACCTCATTCTCCTCGGTACTTCTAGGCTTGTCATCGCGAATAGACTACTGTAATATAGCTATACTATGTCCCAAGTAGTTAGTCCAGAAATCGTGAACTCTAACCTCTGCAACTCAAACAGGGCCAGAGCAAATGGGCTGTAAATTTCCACACCTATTCTCTGGCTGATATTTCGAACTAGTAGAAATATTAGCTTGATTGCTCTAGTCGTTTGTGATCTCTCTCTCTCTCTCTCTCTCTCTCTCTCTCTCTCTCTCTCTCACAGTCACCTCACCTGTGCCGCATTACCATTCCGGCCACGATCGGTTCTCACCACAACTTTTAGAGACCTTCCCACCCAATAACACCCTTACCTATTCACAAACCCCACACCGCCCCTTTTCACGCTCGAATCCTGGTGGATCGCACATGTGCTTTCATTAATTTCATTGGAGGTGTTTGGTGTTGTGGTGAAGTTAATTAGAAATAGAATATGGTTGTTTATCTCTCTCTCTCTCTCTCTCTCCCCCCCCCCCCCAGGCCTATGTCATGTATTCACAATGCCCCTTCTTACCTCACTTTTATCACTCACTTTTTTACTCACTTTTATCACAACTTAAAAGACAACAATAAACTATCTCAGTTCCATGCTCTTTGTAACCATCACTACTGCGTTTGGTTATCCCTTTGGTTATCTCCTGTTCCATCCACGGGTACTCTCAATTCTCTCTTCCACACCAATCCCTACTCCCTATCTCCTTTCCCATTCCCCCTTTTCTCTGCACAGGCTCCCTTCCCTCCACTGCTCTCTTCCTACCTTATCCTCAGTCCCTTACTCCCATGTATCTTCTCCCCATCGCCTCTCCCAGCCCAGTGTACTCTCCATTCTCTCTTCCCCTCCAATCCCTACTCCCTATTGCCTCTCTTCCATCCTCCCTTTTAATCTCACCAGTCCCCTCTCCTCTGCATCCCACTCCCTACCTTATCCTCAGTCTCTTACTACCATTTCTCTTATCCTAATATCCTCTCTCAGCCCAGTGTACTCTCAATAATCCTTAATCCCTCTCCCCTCTCTCCCATTCCCTTTTTACTACTATCACCCTATCAGACTCCTCCCCTTCACTACCCACTCCCTACCTATCAATCTCCCTAACTCCCCTGCCGCAAGAGGGACGTGAAAGAGAAGGATAATATAAAGAGCCCATCCACAGACAAAATTTATATAGGGACAAGGAAACAACCCCAAACAAGATTCAATAGAAATTCAAATGGACCAGCATAGAATTAATAAAACACCTAATAGCATAACAACAAAAGGGAGGAAAAGGGAGCCAATATAAGAAGGAAATTAGCAGTTGGGAAAACAGAGGAAAAAAATACCTAAATAGAGTCAAAGCACAGGAAACTAGAGGATAATGGAACCAAACTGAAGCAGAGCAGAGGCAAACTGGAGCAGATACTATTTATAGTAGAGTAGAATAGTCAAGCCAAAAGGAGTAGAATACAACCATAAGTAGGACAATATCGCCAAAACGAGAGCTTAAAGGGAGTAAGATGTAGCCAAAACAATAAACACTGAGTGAAAGCGATACCATAGAACCCAAATACACACATAAGAGACCAATAGAGAATTATAAGACCCCCAACATAGGTAACAGTTGTTACGTCGAGAAAAGAACACCCGACCCTCAACCTCTCATAGCTCAAAAAATAATACAAAATAAATAAATAAAAATAAAAATAAAAATAAAATAATAATAATAATAATAATAATAATAATAATAATATAACAAATAACATATTATAGGTAGCACCAACGAACTTGACAATAATCTTGATCCCTGACCTTTCTGTAACTCAAAAGGGGCCTAGAGCAAACTGGCTATAAATATCCACACCTATTTCCTGATGGACTCTTCCTAAATTATAGAAATGTCAGCCCGATTGCTTTCATTCATTTTGAGTTATAATAAGTTAAGGGGTTAAGATTATTGTCAAGTTCGTTGGCGCTACCGGTACCTATAATAATGACATTAATATAGAGTGTAATAATACCGCTATATAAAAATAACAAATATAAACTAGAGCAATTGAGCTAATAGTTCTACCATTAGGGGAGAGTCAATCAGTACATAGGTGTGGACATGGCTATACAGCCCGTTAGCACCAGCCCTCCCTGAGAGAGAAGAGGCTAGGG